>JAHWFP010213572.1:40301-81168 GCA_023313725.1 Lithobius niger
TTATGCAATCACAGACCCCTCCTCCAGACTAACGAAAACGGAAAAAAGGTGCCAAATTTCACTCCCTACCCTCCTCCAGATCGACAAAATGGAAAAAAGCACCCTCCTCAATATCGACGAAAATGGGGAAAAAAACCAGTAAATTGCACTTTTCACCCCTTCTCCAGATCGACAAAAAAACGCGCGCTGGAAGCGATTTTTTTAAGGGTCTATTATGCGAAAATTCCGTCCACGGAAAGCGGGTTTTTCGGGGGTGGAGGGATCTGTCCTCATATTGCAAATCCCCACTCGCAAAACCTTTTTCACCCCTTCTCCAGCACTTTTCTCCCCTTCCCCAGCACTTTTCCCCTTCTCCAGATCGACAAAACGGAAAAAAATAGCAAAAAGCACTTCCCCCCTCCTCCAGATCGACAAAAAATCGAGTGCGGAAAGCAAGTTTTTCAGGGGGGGGTGGAGGGATCTGTCCTCATATCGTAAATCCCCACTACTCCAAGCCGCACCAAGCGCTTTCTGCAGCACATCACCAGTTTCTCGCCCGCAGCCAACGCATCCCAGACTCGAGGAACAGAGCCACAACCTATTCGCCTGCTGCTGAACAATCCAAATACAAGACACAGAGGCACGAGGCAATCGAGTTAGGATCGTCCAATGACTCGAGCTCGGCCCAGGACCCAGAACACGGACACACGGAACAAGCAAATTAGGATCGTCTGCATACTCCAGCTTGAACACGACTCAACATGCTACCCTTGCGTACCCGTCCATAGCCCCGAAGACCGGCGGAGGTAGCTTATGGTAGGGCCAAGCTGCTAACGTTCAAGCGCTTTCTGCCAGCGCATCACCAGACCCGTTCGCCCACAGTCAATGCATCCCAGGGAACAACAAAAAGCAACAACCACTTCGCCCACCACTCGAACACTCCCAATCCGAGACGGATACATGCAAAGCAAGCAAGTAAGGATCGTCCACCTACTCAAGCTCAAACACGGTTGACATGCTAGTCTTGCGTACCCATCCATATTAGCCCAAAGACCGACGCAGGAAGCTTACGGTAGGGCAAAGCCGCTAATTCTTAAAGCAGGACTCTCCAGACTCACAGGCCTGCAGCCAACATCATCTCGAACTAGTTCTGAATGCAAGAGGGGCAGCCAGACTACTACGCAAGTGTGTCCAGTCCCACGCCATTTCTAAGCTTATCAGCTATGCCTAGGATGCTACCCTTGCGTACCTGCCACGCAACCAGTGTGCCCGAATCATCCAATGAATCACGGGACAATCAAAGACCGACAGAGCAAGATTACGGTAGGCCCAGACAAGGCATCAGTGCTCATCCACAGTACAAGACCAGTCTCTTAAATGCATTCGCCTGCAGTCCGTGCACGACACACCCAACCTCTAAGGCCAAAGCCAAAGGATCAAAGGCCCGCCCAAGGATCTATAGCACAAGAGCCGAGACTCCCAAGTCAGGTCACAGCACTGCTGCTTCCAAGCTCAAAGCTCGTCAACAGCTACCATTCCCGAAATGTCATGCCTCTGGCACCCAAGTGCTAACACCTTCCGGCGTCGTCGCACAGCAACATCAACAAAGCAGCAGGTAAGTCTCAAGCAACTTCTGAATATCGTCCTTTTGCGTCACGCTCTTTTCGGTAACAAGGACGGGCGGTGTCTCTCGTACCAAGCGCATTTGTGGTTTTTGCATGTTCCTCCAGGTTTGCCCTCACCACTTTGGCAGAACCCCGCTTTCCATTCAGCTTTCAAGCTCTACTTGGCCATCTTACTTTCATTTATTTCGTACGTGCAGTCACACGGTATCACAGAACCAAATCATTTTACAGAACTCTATCAATCCCGTCACTTATGGGTTCAGGCACGCTGCGCCGAAGCACGGTCAGGAACACAGCTGCACGAGACAGCCGCCCTTCCCTAGTGCATGCCTTCGGCATTGTGTTGGACACTGCTCGATGCCGTAATTGGCACCACAGCGCATTTATCCCTCTGTAGTAGGGAAGAACGCAATTTATATTAACCCCCGGCGTTGCTGTCGGGGTTCCCGGGAGTTCCAGCATGCAATAAATAAAAATACACGCTGCCTTTCCTCCGGAGAATTCATCGAGTACCAACGTGTACGTAGAAGATAGAATTTAGGCGAACCCAGGGACTCCTTCCTTTAAAGTACCCAATCTGGCCTGACCTGCCTGCACCACCAGTCATGTGCCTGAACCATGCGAACAAGACGTAAACACAGACCTATGATGCTAGCCGACTTCGTGTGCCCTAGCCGAAAAAGTAAACACACTCCGTCATCGTGGCAGCTAACCCGTCCTTCGTGCCCCTGAACCATCCGAAGAAGACGTAGAGCACTCAGACCGCAGAACGCAAGTCAGTAACCGTTGCCACCCCAGTACTCCTTAAATTAGGACACCGAGGTGGTTGAGAGCGATTTAGCGGGTCTGCACGGCTAAACAGAACCCTCAACTCTCAGCAGGTTTCGTTGGCATGGGAGAATACCACATCCGTTTGATTCGGACGCGCCAACCTGCTCTCCCCATTCCTTCAGAAGCCAACTTTTACCACGTTCTGAATCTCTCCATTTATCGTTCGAAAATGGCTTTCCTTCGGCCCATTTTTCAATGCTCTGTATCTCTCACCAAGCCCTTCTCTCGCTCTCCTCCAGTGTGGGTATGAACCTTGATGGTTGAAGTTGACATAGCTTGTTAGCATGTGGCTAAACTTCGTGTTGAGAAGTAATTTTCCTCCGTCTCCGTTCGTGAGCGCGAGTCATTTGGACTACTTAGGGCTCCAGATCACAAGAACATCGGTTGTAAGAGTAAGGTTCCGACCTGATCAGGGCCGTTATTTAAACCTAAGACCGAGGCAGAAGCAATGTGGTCTCACAGTTTTACCCAAATAGGACCGCCAAAGACAGGGACTGCTTTCATTTAGTGCACGTCAAGATCACGTAACCACGAAGGGCCGATCTCTATCGGTGCTGGAAAGACGGAATGTGTCGGGACCATCAAGTCACTCGCTTCTCACTGAACGTGTCAAGAATCACAAAGCCTCGCTTCTACTGCTTTCAAACCACATTTCGCATCTACCAACTTTCATTTAGTGCACATCAAGATCACGTAACCACGAGGGGCCGATCTCTATCAGCGCTGGAAAGTCTGATGGTTTCAGTCTGCCTACCGGACAAAATGTGAAAATAATCCGACGGCGCAAATAAGAGGCGTAGCCCCGTTCAAGCTAATCAAAGCTCAGCAGTATTCGCAGTTGCTGAAGGGTACATCACACAAAGACCGGCAAAGCAGACCATTACCCATTCTAGTTGTTTCTCTCTGGGCTTTCTCTTTCCTCACTTCCATTCATGCCCTCACACTTTGAATCACCGGGCACTCTCACTCATCAGTCTCGCCTTCTGACCCGGCTGTTCAATCAACTCAAGTTTTCATCATCACTTCTTGGACTTAGCCGACACCAAATGGGTATTTGTTGCGGATATGTATTCATACCTTCGGCACCGAGGAGCGGCATTGCGTGCAAGCATTCACGCCTTTGGTTGCCAGCCTACCTTCGGGCCACGATCAGCTCTCGTCTCCCGACCATATGCGGCATGGCCTTCATTAAAAATGCGTCCTGGCACCTTCTTTGCCCCTCATCTGCCGAAGATCTGGCACTCTTTCGGCTAAAATGCGACTTGGCGCCTTCTTTTCCCATCATCTGCCGAAGATCAGGCATTCCTCCAGCCAAACATGCACTCATTCTGCCAAAAGCCCTTTCGTACCACATATCTACTTCAATAACCCAAGGTCCGACATGTATTTGGCGTACCGTGGCTTTTCGGTCTCGCCGAGCTGCCCTCCATATCTATCATTTGGACCCCTACATCAGCGTTGCTAATGCAAAAGAAGGGGATTCCTACTAACGAAAACGAGAATCAATAACCTGTGCTAAAGTGCTGGTTGGCGGCATGAAGTAGCAAACGCCCTGGACAAATCGTGCTTTGATCGGTTGCAAAACATGGCTCGGCCATGCTAGGTTCGAGAGTGCAGTCAGCGTTGCTAACCGAAAAATCTTTGACAGCCATAGGAAGTTCGTTTGGACTTAGCCTAAATTCTCGGCCTTCTGACCAACTCACTCAAGTTTTCATCATCACTTCTTGGACTTAGCCGACTCCAAAGGGCGTTTTGTTGCGGATAAGTATTATATTCAATACCTTCGCCACCGAGGAGTGGCATCACGTGAAAGCATTCACGCCTTTGGTTGCCAGCCTACCTTCGAGCCGTGATTGGCTCTCGTCTCCAGACCCTTTGCGGCATGGCCTTAGGTAAAAATGCATCCTGGCACCTTCTTTGCCCGTCATCTCCTGAAGATCTGGCACTCCTTCGGCTAAAATGCGACTTGGCACCTTCTTTTCCCATCATCTGCCGAAGATCAGGTATTCCACCGGCCAAACATGCACTCATTCTGCCGAAAGCCCTTTCGTACCACATATCTACTTCAATAACCCAAGGTCCAACATATATTTGGCGTACCGTAGCTTTTCGGTCTCGCCAAGCTGCCCTCCATATCTATGATTTGGACCCCTACCTCAGCGTTGCTGTAGGGGATTCTACTAACGAAAATGAGATCCTCTAACCCGTGCCAGAGTGCAGTTTTGCGGCATGGAGTAGCCAACGCCCTGAACAAATCCTGATTTGATCGGTTGCAAAACCAGGCTCGGCCGTGCGAGGTTTGAGAGTGAACCTAGCGTTAATAACCGAAAAATTTTGACAGCCACAGGAATAGTTCGTTTGGACTTAACCAAATTCTAGGCATTCTGACCCATTTGTTCAATCAGCTCAAGTTTCCAATGAACTCACTACTTCTTGGACTTAGCCAAATTCTCTGCTCCATAATTTTTGACCACAGCAGAAAGCCCCCCAGCTCACCCAGCATTCCAGAATATGTGAGAAAAAGCTTAGGGAGCCGGGGGGCTAATTCACCGCACATGCATCGGTGTGGGCTGCCTCTGTGTAACGAAAAATGTTGCAGGGTAGGGTAAATGCCGTCTGACCCACATTGCAATCGTATCTTAACGGAAGCCGATTTTGGCTCAAAAAGATATGTCCAATCCAAGATTGTGGGTACTGTTTGAGAAAATACCTTCTGACTCGCGTTGTGATCTGATCTTGTTCTTAGAGACCAACAACAACTTGTCGTGTTACAGTAGTCCAAAAAGTACTGTAGGGTTTCAGTTGTTTGTTTGTGTCCCGACCAGCGGTGGACAGACTCCTAGTCTGCCCGTGTGTTCGTGTTAACATGGGATGAGGGAGTTCTCACTGGTCGGGTGAGACAGCTCAATCTCTGCATATGCGGTGGAGGTTTTTTGCCCTCGGCACTGGTGCCCCATGTCCAGTGTGTCCTCAGACAAATAACCTCGATTCTTTGGAAACTACCATCGACTGATGCGACAAAGTTTCCCCACCCTTGCGTCAGTTCTGCTCGGTTCTTCGGGGAACCAACCCAACGTTATGATCGGCTCATCTGCTATTTGCGTGATAGAGGGCACGTCCACAAGCCATATGATGCCATCGACACACCAGTTGCTAGCTCTCAGCCCCGACAAAAAGAGCATTTTGTTGCGGATACAACTTCACTAAGTTCGGCACAGAGGAGCGGCATTCCGTGCAAGTTTTCTCGCCTTTTGTTGCCAGCCTACCTTCGGACCGTGATCGGCTCTCGTCTCCTGACCATTTGTGGCATGGCCTTTAGCTAAAATGCTACTTGGCACCTTCTTTTGACATCATCTGCCCAAGGTATGGCATTCCTTCGGCTGAAATGCGAGAATTCAACCTCAAAAGCCACAGCCACCTCATCTCTCAGCCAAGCTTGGAGCCTTTCCCCCGTGGCGGCACTCTAGTTACATGCCTTCGGCTAAAATGCGACCAGGCGCCTTCTTTTCCCATCACCTGCCTAAGTTCTGGCACTCCTACGGCTAAAAAGAAAGCATTCAACCTCGAAAGCCACAGGCGCCTCATCTCTCAGCCGAGCGTGGAGCCTTTCCCACGTGGCGGTATTCTAGGTACATGCCTTCGGCGAAAATGCGAACAGGCACCTTCTTTTCCCATCATCTGCCCAAGGTCTGGCACTCCGTCGGCTAAATCGTTACTTGGCGCCTTCTTTTCCCGTCATCTGCCCAAGGTCTGGCACTCCTTCTGCTAAAATGCGAGCATTCAGTCTCAAAAGCCACGGCCGCCTCATGCCTTGGCCGAGCGTGGAGCCTTTCCCACGTGGCTGCACTCTAAGTACATGCCTTCGGCTAAAATGCGACCAAGCACCTTCTTTTCCCGTCATCTGCCAAAGATCAGGCATTCCTCCGGCCAAACATACACTCATTCTGCCAAAAGCCCTTTCGTACCACATATCTACTTCAATAACCCAAGGTCCGACATGTATTTGGCGTACCGTGGCTTTTCGGTCTCACCGAGCTGCCCTCCATATCTATGATTTGGACCCCTCCATCAGCGTTGCTAACGCAGAAGAAGAGGATTCCTACTAACGAAAACGAGATTCTCTAACCCGTGCCAAAGTGCGGTTTGGCGGCATGGAGTAGCCAAAGCCCTGAACAAATCCTGCTCTAATCGGCCGCGCGAGGTTTGCGAGTGCACCTAGCGTTGCTAACCGAGGCAAATGAACCACCAGGGAAGATCGTCCAAGGCATGCCGAAGGCATCCCTACACTCTCGGGGAGACACAGGACAGAGCCGCACTTTGATCGGACAGCTAGTACAGCCAGAGCTATAGTGAGACTACTGTCCCTATATACCCTGTGGCTGTGCAGTTACTGTTGCTAACGCAGGTCAAATCGCGTACCAGACGTGCTATAGGTTTGAATTTTGGAAGGTAGATAGGTCTTTCCATGGTCGATCTAACAAGCCTAACCCCATCAAAATCGGACGATTAGTTTTCGAGCTATTCGAAAAAAAACCTGCGACCACGAAAAAATGCACTAGCTGCCCCTCGGATGGCTTCCCCCGCGTACACACGAAACCAGCGTTGCTAACGCAGGTATGGGCATGCGGTTAAATGGTCGGGGCTCAAAAACTGTGCGTCTAAACTTGATGAAACTCGGTGTCAGGGTAGCCCTCGTGCACGCGCACATTTTAAGCTCAACCACAAGTCCGTGACACCTCTGTGAGCCGAGCTATTAAAAAAAAAACCTGCAACGAAAAATAAAAAGTGGTCGGATCGCCGCCAAAAGCGGCATGAGTCCGGGGGACGATGCGAGATGGACGGCCCTAGAAGATGGGCGAGCCGGCCCCAATCCTGTCTCGCTGGTGACCCCAGGGGTACTTTTCGTAGCATTACGGAAGGTACGGAAAATCGGTTAAAGTGTCAGGGCTCAAAAACTGGCTGTCTAAACTTGATGAAACTCGGTGTGAGGTTAGCCCTCGTCCTTACGCACATTTTAAGCCCAACGACAAGGTCGTGAGACCTGTGTGAGCCGAGATATTCTAAAAAAAACCTGCGCTGCATTAGCAACGCTGGTTTCGCATGTTAAAACCTTGAAACCAGCTAACACAGGAAAAATGAAAAAAGGTCGCATCGCCGCCAAAAGCGGTATGCGCCAGGGGGGGCGATGCTAGATGGATGGCCCTAGAAAATGGGCGCCCTAGCATCAACCCTGTCTCGCTGGTGACCCCAAAGGCACTTTTTGTAGAATTACGGAATGTAAGGAAAATCGGTTAAAGTGTTGGGGCTCAAAAACTGGCCGTCTAAACTTGATGAAACTCGGTGTGAGGTTAGCACTCGTCCATACGCACATTTTAAGCCCGACCACAAGGTTGTGAGACCTCTGTGAGCCGAGCTATGGCAGCATGGAACGGATGTTAACCGTCACCATTTGGACATCGAAAAATTGGCTAAGTCTCACTAAGCTAACCTTACCTAACTTCACCAAACCATAGGTATGCTGTTTCTCAATAACCACTCGTGTTTTAGGTAGGAAACTTGGTAGCGAGGGGAATTTCGTCCTCCTACAGCGATCTATCCTATCCCCAAGGTCGTTGCTTGTCTCGTTCGTCCGCTATTGACGGTCGAAGTATTTAGGCCTATATAGGCCTATACTCAAAGCCGGTTTATTTAATAGCACTCCTTCTACTAGGGCTGTGGGTCTAAAATGTTTAGGACTTCCTGGGGGTATGGCCAGCTAGGCGCCCTCCGAGATTGAAGTGTCTAGAACGTTTAGTTCGGGATTGGGGAACTTGAAACCAATGAAGAACACTGGGCGTCAAAAGTCGGAATTTTTTTCCTATGGAAGCTAGAGCTATGAAACCTTTTGGGAGCCGAGAGGGTTCCTTTAGCTGGGTGCACACCAAGTTTGACGGGTCTAGGACGAATGGTTTGCCGTTGGCGAACTTGAAGGTCTGTGTAGGTGTTGATGGAGTTTGCTGCAACAGCATGCGGGAATTCTTCCCGCTACATTGGTGCTGGCGTCCCTTGCACCGCGGACGTGCGTGGCTGAAGCCAAACGGCTAGATGGACGGCCCCAGAAGATGGTGACCCCAGAGGCAACAGCACGAGGAATGATAGACACGTGTTCCCGGAACTTGTCTGATTGCATCCCAGGGCTAAAGACCGGTGTACTTTGCACCGGGGACGTGCGGGGTTGAAGCCGGACGGCTATCGCGCTGTTCAACAATCCAGAGCCTCTCCTCTTCTGAAACTGTGCTTTTCTCGTGCCGCACACTTTACACTCGCCCTTCAGCAGTTGTCGATAATTCTTAGTCACAACGTGCCTAACATTTTTACTGGCTGTAACTATTTTGCATTTGATGCAGTACATCTCTGTTTATTTATAAAATGAGAATGAAAACGTATTTTAGGTACTAGTTTTGTAGAGAATTTATCAAAATACCATTTTTTTTCTTTAAGCAGCTGACAGTGTTAAACTATGACATAGCCGATGTCGACACCAGCCGATGACCATCAACTGGTAATTTACTGAATTTTCCAGAGGATGTAAGGTGCATCATTTGCGGCCCTGCCGGTTGTGGAAAGACTAATTTAGTTATAAATTTCATTTGCAATCCAGGTTGGTTGAATTATGACAGCCTGCACGTGCACTCCAAGTCATTATTTCAAAACAAATATTTCCATCTTAGGAGAACTTTCGAGGAAATATGTCCGGGCGTAGCTACCTTTTGTTCCAACAACGAAGATACCCCACCACCACAAGAACTGCCATGTGACAAAACGGTAATTTTATTGGACGATTTCATGATAAAGAAACAAGACAGAATCAAACGCTATTTTGCCTACAGCAGGCACGTGGACGCCTCGATCTTTTATTTATGTCAGACTTACAGCAGGATACCCAAGAGAGTTATTCGAGATAATTCCAACATTATAATTCTCTTCAGGCAAGACGAAGCAAACCTCAAACATGTCTTCAATAACCACGTTAGTGGTGACATGATTTTCGACGAGTTTCGTCGCATGTGTGGTGAGGTTTGGAACTCTGTTCCGTACGGATTCCTACTCATCGATAAAACTGAACCGTTGGATCGAAGGTATAGAAGAATGCTTGACTAACAACGACGTGTATGCCGAAGGTTTTTGTTGACATTAACGTATGTCTAGGTTTTTGTTGACATTAACGTTTGTTGACTTAAACAATATTTTATAAAGAGACTAAACCGTCATGTCTACTAAAACTAAAAATAAGAGAAGCAAACCCCAGAAAGAGGTCGATCAGTACGAGGCTCTAAAAAAGCATCTGAAACAAAAATTTCAAGATATAAAACTGGAAAAGCAGACAGAATCTGAACATTTGCAAAAAATATTCAAACCAGTCGTTGATCCTATAGTAGACCAGACTAAAATGCAGATGCTACAGGAAAGTGAGGCTTCGGCTCAGCGTCAACGACAAATCAAAGAACTGCTGGTTCTAGAGGCTGGACAGAAGAAACAAGAAAAATATCACGGGAAACGGTTAGAGCATATTCAGAAAGCTTTGGAAGCGGCAACAGGCAGCGTCGATACTGAACACGAGAATATAGACAGTGAATATGGTGAGATACAGTTCCACGCAGATGCCAAGAGACGACTCTCCAGTTCCATGGGCGCATTACCTCCGACATGTCACTTGCCCTCATGCCAGGGGCTTGTAGGAAACAAATGGAAGAGGCCTCTTTACTCAGCGATTCCGCAGTCAGACTCGGTCCGCTAGCCACCAAGTATCTAAGCATGTTTGCCACTCGAGAGACTCTGACCGACCCCACTTTTGGCATTCGATACGACCCAGAGGCTAAACATTACATGATTGGTGCAATGGAGATACAATTTCAAGACGACGACTTGATCGTGGGAGGAAAAAAGTACGAAGGGACGGACGATTTGTGGCAATTGGTTAGGTTAAAAAGTCATATTAAACCACCTGTCGGAGATGCCAGCCTTCTGAACTACCATGATATTCTGAAGAGGAGTAAAGCCATATATCATAACAACGACGACAGTACAAGAAGACTAAAGTCCAGCGCCGGTTTCAAGTACACGACTTTCATAAAACCTGTTTGGGGTAGACCTGCAGAGGTTGTCGGGAAAGGATACCGTTTCTACAGAAAAACTAATGACTTGTGCGAAAGGCTGAAGCTCTTCAGAGCCTCTACAGAGGCTGGCAATAATTTTCTGGACGAAGAATTCGTGCACATTTTCACAGAAATGCAGTGCAAAGCATTGCTATACAACGGCGAATATCGCAAGCTGATCGGATAATTTGGTAGATTTTAATGTATTAAACTAAGAATGTCCTTCGTTTTTTCGCCAAAAAAAACCGACTTTGTCACTGCTTTTGCTTTCCACTGATATTGGAAGGTGCCCACGAATTGGCTCTAGTCAATCTGGAAACTTACAACTCCATTCCTAACGTTGTACAGGACGTGACCAACTCTTTCACTTACGGCGCAGACAACGGTAACACTTGGATTAAAATCATCGTACTAGAAGGTTGTTATGAATTAGACGAAATTGTAAAAATCATTTACAGAAAACTGAAAGATAACCATCACTGGAACGACTCAGTAAACGTGGCTTACATTCTCATCTAAGGAAATTTAAACACTCTGAAGTGCGAACTGAACATTTGCCGACCGGAGACTAAAGGTCAACTTTTCAGAGCAAACTAGTTTAGCAAAGATTTTCGGTTTCGAAGCCAAGATTTATAGTTTCGGTTGGCACGAGGGAACAAATGGCGTGAATTTTTTAAACATGAATAGCGAACTG
Source organism: Lithobius niger (assembly GCA_023313725.1). NCBI lineage: Eukaryota > Metazoa > Arthropoda > Chilopoda > Lithobiomorpha > Lithobiidae > Lithobius > Lithobius niger. The sequence continues at coordinate 51,566 of JAHWFP010213572.1, forward strand.
GTTCATTACGATTTCGGTCTCTGGTTCATACGTAGATGGAACGAAGCAACCGACTCTCTACTCGTTTTTCCCCAACGTCTCCCAGGGATATAAAGTGGTTTCTTCGCCTCACAATCTGATATATCTGCCCGTTACTAAAAACGTGGTTTACTCTATTAGAATTTGTTTGACCGACCAGGCCAACAGGCCTGTTAATTTGAGAGGTGAGACATTAACGATGAGACTACACTTACGAAAAAAATAAAAAACCTAAAATGTTGAAATTTAATAAAAATATTATTAAACCGACTGTTCCCAGTCTACCTTTAGCTAAAGAACCAATCGTCCACGACCAATTGGGAGGCTCTTATAAGAGAGAAACATTGCCACGAGCGAAAGGGGGAACAACGAGACTTTCAGAGCTAGAAGGCGACAATTTCTGAGTCCTGAAAATGTCAAATTCATAGATATTTTCATCAGTGCCTAAAGATGGAGAGCAATGAGGAATATCTGAACCTTACAGAACCATTCATACTGGACGAATCAGTCATCAGTTACAATTATCACGAGTACGAGCCAATAGTGGGTACGAACGTGAATACTCCCAAAAGCGAAATCAGAAATACGGTTCAGAACCAAGATTTATTCACGCACATGCACAAAAGCTACATTCACGTGAAAGGTGTACTTGTCAAGAGCTCTGACAGTTTGGCATACACCGTGCCAGATAAAATTGCTTTGGTGAAAAATGCCGCCGCATATTTATTTAGCATGATACAATATAAAATAGGCGACAAGACAGTCAACCAATTAAATAAGCTCGTTTTTGCAAGCACCATTAAAGGCTTAGTAAGTTACTCTATGGAGCAACAGGCGGAATAATTGACCAAAAGAGGATGGATTTTGGACTCCCATAATGCATCTTCAACAGCCGATACTGCGAATTTGATTTTGAAACACAAAAGAGACGTGCTCTTTGCCCGCAACCCGAAAGGCAGTTTTTCCTTGTCAACAAACGCTGGTGATTATTCGATCGTCGGACGATAATGCTATATTCAGAGCGTCGGGGGTTGATGCCAGCAAGATAGTCTTAGAACAAATAACTTGGCATCTCCCGCACATGACTCCGTCTGATGGTCAGAAAAACAAACTGTATGCCATGGTGGATTCTGGCATCAGTGTCCCCCTTGCGTTCAGACACTGGTATTCCGACCAGCTGGACCTTCCCACCTCGACCAGTTGCGCTTGGAGATTGATCACTGCCAGTGCTATTGAACGGCCGAGGTGGATAGTAATAGGTTTTCAGACGGCCAGAGACAATGATGCGAAAAAAAATCCGGCAGTCTTCGATCAGTGCAGCTTTACAGACGTACACGTAACGCTCATTTCAGAACGTTACCCGTTTCTCAATCTAAATGTAAATTTTGCACAAGGTAACATCTCTAACTTGTATCAAAAGATTGTAGATTTTAGAAAGCAGTACTACGGGTAGGGATCCGGATCGTCCGGACCAGCTTATGAAGTCAATATGTTCTCGAAGAATTATCCTTTGGTTGCCCTCGTCGTCTCAAAACAGTCAGAGAGATTGTCCTCGTCAGTTATAGATCTGCAAGTAAAAATGCGCTTCGGGGCTGCCGTACCCCAAAATACGAAAGCTTTAGCATTGGTCATTAGCGACAGAATAATGTATTTGAAATTGGACAGGAGTAAAGTCGAGGTTTTGGGATGATGCTTAATGCTTTATTTTTTTTCATTAAGAGGAAAAACTCATGTACAAAAACGTCGCAGTCTCTTTGACTCCCCATCAAAAGCAAAAAATATTAAAAAACATCAAAGCTGGCAAAGTTCCTTCTTTCCGCCTTTCCAATTCTCAGCTAAAGAGAGGGAACGTGACGCTTCCACTCACTAAAACGCAACACGGTAAAGTATTGAAGGCTCGCAAGGCAGGCCGAGGACTGAGCTTGAAACTTTCTTGTAATCAAACTGGCGGCATAATTCCTCTCCTACCCGCCCTGGCGGGGTTGAGCGCCATCAGTGGTTTAGCTGGAGCCGCATCTGGAATCTCCAGAGCCGTCAACTTGGCCAGGAATAACGCCAGGCATCTGCAAGAATTGAAACGGCATAACACCGCCATGGAGGCGCTCGCCATATATAGAACGAAGGGAGCCGGACTTTAAAAACTTTAAAAAAAGATGTCATAAAAAAGAAAAACTACCAAAAACCAAAACCCTGGACGAGGTTTTTATCTCAAGCAGGTGTACCATTAAACAGGGCTCTGCCTAACGTAGATTTAAACAGATATGCCGAAAAATTAGGCGTTAGCAATTACAGAGGGACGTTCAGCAAAGACCTCCTTTCTCAACGTCTGCGGCGGAATGAAGAGAGTGGCATAGTCAATTTACAGGACTCCTTAGTTCCAGGAAGCCACTGGGTGTGTTATTTCAGTTGAGGGCCCAGCTGCTGTTTTTATTTTGATTCTTTTGGTTTAAAAGCTCCTCTAGAGATCAAACGATATCTCGATGGTAACTTCCTATCCAACCACTGATGTATCCAATATTCTAGAGAGGTACTGTGTGGCCAGTATTGCTTGTACGTAATTCAACGTTTGTTCCAGGGTGAATATTTTTTCAAATTATCCATAACTTGAAGGAAAAAATATGAGCTTCGTCGATAAATTTGGTAGCTCTGCAAAACAAATCAAAATGGAATCACATAATGGAGATTTCTTGAGCGGACCATAAACAGATTTTAATGCCAGGCAGAAGAGAATTACCAACCTAGCCCCTCCTATTTCTGACCCAGACGCTGCTACCGTCACTTTCGTTAAAAACACACTTGGTTTCTCCAAAACTGTAGAAGGCAATTTGAGTTTAGCTGGACACAGAATAGTTGATTTGGGGACTCCCACCAGTCAAAACGAAGCAGTCACTCTAGGCTACCTGAAATCTGAAATAGGTTTGAGTAAAGATTTTGATGGAAATTTAAGCTTGGCTGACAAGAAATTAGTAAATTTGGGTCAGCCATCCAGTGACGGTGATGCAGTGACCAAGAAATACGTAGACAGACAAGTAAATCGGATTAGGAGGGAATTACGAGTTCTCAGGCGCGTCTACTGTTTTCGTTCGAATTTAGAAATGAGAGATAATTTTAAATGGTTGTCAGAAAATGGCCAACAGTACATCACGGCTTCCAAACTTGGTCGGATAACTAAAGTAATAGCCCTTGCCTCATGAATCAATATTCAATTCCAAGTGGGTTTGCAGGTTGGAGCTAATTCGGTTAAGACCATTCATAAAATTGCTGGTGAGGCAGCCACCGTGGTCAGCTTTGACAGGACGCCAATAAAACTGCAAATTGGGAACACGATTTTGGTCTCAAATTCAGGAGTCATTCCGACTGGGCACCATTTGTTAGAGGTACATTGAGAATTTGAAGGATAAGAGCATAAAAAAAACAAAAATTAAATTAATACCTCCTATTATTAAAGACCGCAAGTAACCAATATGAGTGACGATAATGTTTTCGCCCTGGGCCCTCATGCCATCGTACAAGTCACTTCCTTCGGAGAAAATGCTGTCATCAACTTCACGTCAGGCCAGTCCCGAATTGATTTGAATGCTCACGAGTGGGAAGTCTTGTTAATAAATCACGGCGATTTAAATCAAGAAATTGTGAAACGTAGAGCAAACAAGCTCATTTTGATGGAGGCGATGATGATAATGCACCCTTGGGTGCTATTTAATAGATTCAAAACGTTATTCAGTTGTTCCTAAGTCCATCAATGAAAGCTGTTTTACTACATCAGTTCAATTCGATGTTGGTGAATGCTCTTGATTCTATGTTTCATGCAGTGCGTCTTGGAGAAAATAAAAGACTGAGGATAAAATTTAACGGTATTGCTACTCGACTCGTGTTCTACACTTTCAATTGGAACATGATTCCGATAACCCAATGTGAAATTAACTTTGCGGAATGGAACTCGTCCCTCCAAAACATCCCAGAAATCATTGAAATTCTTAAGAATCCCTTGGACGAAATTCAACAACAGTAAGGCTGTGGCGCTTTGCTTCAGTCTGCAGATTAATAAAACCAACTTTTATTTTTGTTCATTGCTTAACACTTTACACCTGTACCCAAATCGGAAAAAAATTGGGAAATTTTAATATTTGACACAGCAGATCAATAGGGGAGGTCCAAATTCCTAAAAATATTGATTTTGGTGGAATTATGACAATATTTTGAAAAATTCAAAATGGCCGCCGATATCTAGGAGAAAATGAGAAACTTAGCTAAAATTAATGTCTTCCTTTTTTTTTTGGCTGCAGAAAATTAATGTCTTTTCTTTTTTTTTGGCTGCAGTACGGAGAACATTGACTGGCGAGAAAATTATAAACAAGTAAAGACTTGTGATTTCCGGATGCACATTCAATTCAGCCTTTCGTTTTATTAATTTTTCGTTTGATTTGATTTGTGATCAATAGATGGCACAGATGTTCAGTGATAGAAATTATTGCTCACAGCATTCAGTTTCGATTTTGTATTTTTCGATTCAAAGTCAGCAGATGGAGGCAGTAGTATTTTCAGTGATATAAACCAGAAACTTCTTGCTTGCTTGTTAGAATGTATTATTTTTTTGTCTTATATGCTGTCAGTTAATTTTTCAGTTTCGTATTTTCTTGAGATATGGCAACAAAAAAAAAACTCGTTTTACAGGAGCGCCCGCATCTCCAAAAATCGTGCGAATTATTTTTTTTATTCCCTTTCAAAACAAATAGGGTGCACGAGATCTACCAACAATAGTCAGAAATATCTATCCGTTGCGTAAAGTACAAGTTTCTTACAAGGGCCATTCAGAAAAAATAACTTGATTTGAACAGAAAAAGAAAACGTAGGCCTAGTTAAATTTTATTGTCAATCTAGCACAGACATTGTTTTTCTCACCTGTGCAAGCTAGATTTTGGTATAAAAAATGAAAATGAAAGCCGCCCGCCCGCATGTTGTTTTTGGGTGATAAACTCCCGTAAAACAAGGTACTTTTCTTTTGCCCTATAGCTACATTCGATTCATGAGGCCTCAAGGAGCGCTGAAGATTTTTGGCTTAACAAAAGCTCTAACCACTGTAACAGCTTTGCCTTTCTTATTGTCCCTAGAAGGTGAAACAATTTGATCGTATTGGGTAAATTAGTAGATTTCTGGCTACTTTCGGTGCCACTGGCAAAAGTTGTGTTGCTTGGCTGGAGGTTTTTGAACTAAGGCGGAACTGCACCAGATACAGATGTGCTATTTGTGGCGTTTTAAATGGCTTTGCAAAGGCACTTTTCGTTCAACAGAAAATTTAAGTTTGGAGTTCCGTTGAACGAAAAGTGCCTTTGCAAAGCCATTTAAAGCACCACAAACAGCACAGCTGTATCTCATGCGCTTCAGAAGTTATTGACCACTGCTTCCTCCCCATAGGTTTAGGCCTAAAAATGTGTCATTCTGGTTTCACTAAAATATATCGCTTTGGCGTAGTAATGTGTTTGTTTTTGGCAGGCTTCGAAGCATATGAGAAATTAATCTTCGTGGATTAATTTTTTACCCAAAATGCTTCCAAAAAAAATCTTTATTACTGGGGGAAAAATAAACAAAGTGTTTTTGTGTTTGCATAAAAGCTATTGCGTAACTTACTAAATTTGTAGATAAGCTATTGCCTAACTTACTAAATTTGTAGATAAGCTATTGCGTATTTCATAATTACTTTTACAAGTGCCCATTGATGGTGCGTCCATATTTTCAAGGTCATTTCGACAAAAACCACTTCACGTCGACCAGATGACGTTTGAAATTTTTTTTGGGGAAAACTGTCTTTCTGTTTCTGGTCGGCGTATTGTTGGAAAGTGGAAACCACACACGCCAATTCTCAAACCAAAGACTAGATTTGAGAATGGATTGAATTGCGTGGTTTTTTTAAGTTTTATACACAATACTGAAACAATTCTGTGCTGTATGAGTACTAGGAAATTACCTCACCGGGCCCCAGCATTAAGCATTAACACCGAAGCTCTAAATCCTTTCCTTGCCACAGAAACAAAACGCTAGACAAAACACACATGAAACAAATACCACGTAAGCAAACCGTGTATTTCGTTATAACAAAACAGTCTAGCCACTAATTCCGTTATAAGTAGATACACGAACGGCCAAAGAGGGATTTTGACTAACAATGCATTCAGAGAAGGCAATAAGAGCGATATTTGCCTAGGCTAGTAGAAAACATTGCTCTTATTGCATTTCGTTCTGCAAAATTAGTCAGTGATAATGGGAGAGGGGCAAAAAGAAAGCTGTTGAAGTAACTGGTAAGCTGTCGTAGTAAGCAGGGAGTAAAGTGACTTGAGAAGTATGAATGCGATTTGTTCATCAATTCTAAATTCCGGCCGACAGGTTGTCATCACAAAGCTAGCAGAATAGTAAGTGCAATGAACCAATATTCGCAGATAAATGAATAATCGCAGATCAATCAATAATCGCTGATAAATGAATAATCGCAGATAAATGAATAATCGCAGAAAAATAAATAATCGCAGACGAATAAATAACTGCAGACAAACTTGGTAATGGTGTACATTTTACTATATAGACGGCGGCGATTTTACATAACGTGGTCTAGTTAAGTCAATGAGAACGAGCAGCAGTAAATTGTTTGCGAGCTCTCGATAATGTTAATCGCATCATAGCTCAAGAGTATTTACTAACCAATTACAAAGTCAGCCTAAAAATGGCTCAATGTACTACAAGGCTGCTATCGATAGCAGGAAAACGGGCATCCTTAGACGTCGATGCAACATTGCAGGCACACCATCACGCAGGAAACACGACAATGCTAGGAAAAACGCAACTTGGCGTGTTAGCAATTTATTCCATGCTTCATTTAACTTTTGCACCATAAATTCGTTTCCTCATTGTGTCGCATGCAATAACGGCATTGATGTCACGCTCCAATTGACCCGAGCCAGAAATTTAATTGAACAGTTTGTTGTTATTTCATTTACTAGCAGGATATTCGTATGCAGAGCATCCTTCAGTAGTCTATGTATCATTTCATGATCTGAGCGTTTGCAGTTGCCTTCGTTTTTTTTTATTTTCAAAATTTTATTTTTATAGCCGATGAATGTACATTACCTGTTTTATATGAGTTTTACTCCTTTTTGAGCATTAATGAAAATTTTTAAAGGAAAAATAAATCTAGTAAATGGAGAATCAAAGCAGAATAAGCGCTTCAGACTGCCTCTGTGTGGCAGTACAACCGACCAGTGAAAAAAAAAATTCATTCCCCCCCCCCCCGGTAGGTATCGTCTACTATTTAAGTTTCGAAAAGGTTTTCGTAGGTTACGTTGAAGGCAGACCCGGTATTGTAGTCTATTTGGGGGGCGGGGCTTCGATAACAATGGAATACAATGGTTTTTGAGCACAGGCCATCATCGTAGTAATTTGCATCTACTCCCGAGAGATTCCGAAGAATCACGGGATGATCAAAAACCTGACGGAGTAACATGATTGGCAGGCCCCGGGCAGTCTTTCACTCAATACTACAAGCCCGGTATACTACATGAAACCTACCCGCTACATAGCCAGTGCGCCCGAGAGATTCCGAAGAATCACAGGACGATCAAAGACCTGACGGAGTAACATAAATGGCAGGCCCCGGGCTCGCAGTTTTTCACACCCGATTCGCGAGCTCGACATCAATGTTCCCTAGACACAGTGCGGCTAAGGTACTCCTAACCCAGGACACAGAGGCACTAGGCAATGAGTCAGGATCGTCTTCTTAGTCAAGCTCAGAACACGGCTCAGCATGCTACCCTACCTGCCCGCCCGCAGCCCAAAGACTGACGGAGTAAGATTATGGTAGAGCTAAGCCAAAATTCAAACTCTTTCAGCAGCACATCACCAGACTCTTTTACCCACAGGCAACACATCCTAAACTCAGAAATGCCGAGACGCACACGACTCTGGCATATCAGCTGTTAGGCTGCTCATCGCCAAGTCTTTTCTGCCAGTCCAACGGATCAACTCCAGGTCTGAATGGTGTACCACTCGCCACTGAAGCATCGCCACTAGTCCAACTGCTCCAACCAGCTCAGAGACCAATCCAAATCCAAGACAACAGAGGCATGAGGCAATCGAGTTAGGATCGTCCACTTACTCAGCTCGAACACGGCTCAACATGCTACCCGTGCATACCCGTCCATAGCCAGAAGACCAACGGAGCAAGCTTACTGTAGGGCCAAGCCGGAACAAACTCTTTCAGCAGCTCATAACCAGTCTGTTTCACACACAGCCAACACATGCCGGACACAGAAACGCCCAGCGGTCACTTAATAAGCTCAATCCAGGGCACGGACAAACGTGGAAAAAGCAAGTTAGGATCGTCTGGATACTCCAGCTTGAAAACGACTCAACATGCTACCCTTGCGTACCCATCCATAGCCCGAAGACCGCCGGAGGTAGCTTATGGTAGGGCCAAGCTGCTAACGTTCAAGTACTTTCTGCTAGCGCAGTACCAGACCCGTTCGCCCACAGTCAACGTATCCCAGGGAACAACAAAAAGCAACAACCACTTCGCCCACCACTCAAGCACTCCCAATCCAAGGCAGAGACATGCAAAGCAAGCAAGTTAGGATCGTCCACCTACTCGAGCTTAAACACAGCCCGACATCCTACTCTTGCGTCCATAGCCCGAAGACCGACGGAGCAAGCTAACGGTAGGGCCAAGCCAGCTAACTCTTTCAGCAGGACTCACCAGACTCGAAGGCCTGCAGCCAACATCTCGAACCAGTTCCGAGCACAAGAAGGGCAGCTCAGAGACAGCACAGGACCCTCAAGGGGAACGAGTGCTCACCACCAAGTCATGGCTACTCGGTCCAACGGCTCAACCCAGTTCAAAAAGGCATCCCAATCTTCACCAAGCAAAGCCACTAGTCCAAACAGCTCCAACCTAGTTTAGAACATCGAGCCCAACATCGAGGCTTACACAGCTCATCGCCAGTCTTGAAATTCAGTCCAGGTTGACTTACGAGGAGTGGGGTCCTCTAGCAGGACCCACAACCAAAGCCACAACCAAAGTCCAAACAGCTCGACCAGTTCGGAACAGTATAGCCAAAGGACGAGAATGCTCACCACTCGTCTCGCTTACTCGTTCCAACAGCCGGTTTAGAAAAGCGTACCGATCTCCACCAAAGCCACTAGTCCAAACAGCTCGACAAGCTTAGAACAAAACATCGTACCTTAGGCAAGGGATCCATACTCACATGAAGACTGGGCGATCGTCGATGGAACAGCTTGCGTTTGCACCAGTCTCGCAACTCGGTCCGAAGGGTCGACTCCGGTTTAAGATGGGGATCTGCCGGCACGAAGGCAAGTGGATCCGTCGCTCACCACCAAAGCGTCGCCACCAGTCCAAACTGCTCGACCAGCCTAGAACGTTGGGGCCACAGTGCTCATCAGCCAAGTTTTCGTCACCAGTGATCCAATGGCTCAACTCCACATCAGAAAGGCAGATCCAAGCCCAGGAACCAACGATTCATCATCGAAGCATCGCCACTAGTCCAATGGCTTCAACCAGCTTAAAACAAAGGACCCACATGCCGTGCACACCAACAAACCAACCAATGCAGAGTTATGCCATGCTTTCATCTCGCCTGGTCGAAGCGGGATGGTGATACGCCGTCCAGGTTTGACGGATTTCACACCTTACGGTTTTGCGCCACTCAGGTTTAGTCACAAGAACTAAATCCCTACGACTCGCATGACACTGCCATCTGCCCTGGCCGATCACGTCGCCAATGTACAGTACCAGACCGATACCAGCAAACACAATAACGACTACTCCACATCCAAGTCACAGACACACCGAAGGGAATCGGGAACTTTCTCGCCACAAGCCCAGTATACTACCGATTGCGTACCCGCCGCATAGCCAGTGCGCCCGAGAGATTCTGGAGAATTACGCGACGATCAAAGACCTTACGGAGCAACATTATTAGCAGGCCCTGGGTTACCTCTTTCTCTCTTCACAAGTCCAGTATACTGCCGATTGCGTACCCGCCGCATAGCCAGTGCGCCCGAGAGATTCCGGAGAATAACGGGACGATCAAAGACCTGACGGAGCAACAATATTGGCAGGCCCTGGGTTACCTCTCTATCTTCGCAAGTCCAGTATACTGCCGATTGCGTACCCGCTGGATAGCCAGTGCGCCTGAGAGATTCCGGAAAATCACGGAACGATCAAAGACTTGACGAAGCACGGTTATTGGCAAGCCCTGGATTACCTCTCTCTCTTCCTGATTCTCACACTCGACATCGATGTTCCTCAGCCACAGAGAAGCACACAATCAACAGATTCGGCAAATCAGCAATATTGACCAGTAGCTTTCGTCAAATGGGGATTGATGGGGCGGAACATCTTTAAACTTCATTTGTGGTCCAGCCACGAGCTCTCTCCGAACACGACACTCGGTATAAATACCCCGCCGAGACCCCGAATAGGATCAATCCAGTTTCGGACTTTCGGAAAAAACCAAAGGATGCTATTCCCACCACAGCCTTGCAGTGATCGATACAGCTTCGTGCCGACCCCCACAAGGCTGGCCAGACCGATTACCTTCCAGGTTACCCCAGTCCTGTGTCCCGGACGACGATGAGGAAGGGGACCTCGCCCGTATGGTTGGACACCATGGCTTTTCCTGATTGCGTTCGAATTCCTCACATTAGGGATGACCATTTCCTTAGGACACCTATGGCAGAGCATGAGATGCCGTAGCGATCCTTCTGCAGCTTCATCTACGGAAACCTTGTTACGACTTTTACTTCCTCTCCAAGACAAGTTTCGCACCGTCATTCCAACATGGAGCAGAATGACCCGAGGGTCATCCGCAGCCACGTCAGCCTGAGGTACTCAACTAGTCATCAATGTGTTGTAACGATACGCGCCTACTGGTAATTCCTGGTTCACGGGCAGAATTGCAGACCCCAATCACAACCACGGACGATATTCTATTCCCGTAGTCCTCTCGCACAAGGAAACTCCTTGAGTCGTCCACTGTAGCACGTGTGCTGTCCCGGACATCTATGGGCATCACAGACCTGTACTGGCTCTCTTTCACGCAACTTTAACGCCGCAAATCCCTCTAAGAAGTCGATCATAGTCTCCTCGGTACTACCGAGTCTAGTTAAAGGCGAGAATCACTCCAGTTTCGTGCGGAATTAACTGCCAGCTCACAGCAGTGGCTGTACTGCCATGCACCACCACCCACTAAATCAAGAAATAGCTCTCGATCTGTCAATCGTTCCAGTGTCCGGGCCGGATAGGTTTTCCAGTGTTGAGTCGAATTAAGCCGCAGGCTCCACTCCTTGTGGTACCCTTCTATAAATTCCTTTAAGTTTCAGCTTTGCAACCATACTTCCCCGGAACCTAAAGACTTTGGTTTCCCGGAAACTGCCTGTCGAGTCATAGGAGTAACCCGGAGGATTGCTAGTCAGCATCGTTTATGGTTAGAACTAGGGCGGTGTCTGATCGCCTTCGATCCTCTAACTTTCGGTCTTGATTAATGAAAACATTCTTGGCAAACGCTTTCGCATCGGTATGTCCCTCGGTGGTCAAAGAATTTCACCTCTCATGCCGTGGTACGAATTCCCTGCCCTACCTCGGGTTCTGAAAACCAACAAAATGGAACTGAGGTCCTATTCCGTTATTCCATGCTTGGCTATGCGGGCATGGACTCGCCTGCTTGGAGCACCCTAATTTGTTCAATGTAAAATCGTCACCAGCCTGCCATGCAAAGTACAAGACCAGTTGTTGCCACGGCCATCTGATCGTGAGGCTACGAGGACGGCAATTGTAACCAAAGGTGACCAGCCGCCTCGAAGCCAAGATCCAACTACGAGCTTTTTAACCGCAATAACTATAATATACGCTATTGGAGCTGGAATTACCGCGGCTGCTGGCAATAGACTTGCCCTCCAACATTTCTCCAACGTATTTATGTTCGGTATCACACCACCGAAGAGAAAGGCTGGCCAGGACTGGCATGGTATTTGTCTCATAACTACCTCCCAATGCCGGGAGTTGGTAATTTGCGTGCCCGCTGCCTTCCTTGGATGTGGTAGCCATTTTCAGGCTCCATCTCCGGAATCGAACCCTGATTCACCGTTACCCGTAAAAACCATGGTAAGCGCATAACCTACCATCGGCAGTTGATAAGGCAGATAATTGAAAGATGAGTCGCTGGTGCTAAGACCGTACGATCGGCTCCAAGTTATCCAGAGTCACCAAATGGGAACGGACCCTTGCAGATCCGTATCGGTCTTGTTCTAATAAAAGCGCTCGTCCTCCAAGGAGGAGCTGGTCGGCATGTATTAACTCTAGAATTACCACAGTTAAAAAGTAGGAGAAGGTGAAGGTGAGGAGAAGGAGAGCCCGACACACAGACCATGAAGCAAGTCAGCAAGCCACCGGACGCACGCAAGGACACGTTTTTCCACTACTCAAATAACATGAGTCCGAAGCGAAACAAAGCCTCGCATTTCAGCCACAACTCATGAACTCCAAGCCCAAGGAACAAAGGCACGAAAGCAAGCAAGTTAGGATCGTCCACTTACTCAAGATCGAACACGGCTGAACATGCTACCCTTGCGTACCCGTCCATAGCCCGAAGACCGACGGAGGAAGCTTACGGTTGGGCCAAGCCAGACAAAGGCTTTCAGCAGTACATCGCCAGTCTCTTTCACCCACAGCCAACACATCTCGGACTCAGAAACGCCCACCCACACCCGATATGCTTGTCACTTAATAAGCTCAACCCGGGGCACGGCCACACTTGGAACAAGTAAGTTAGGATCGTCCACATACTCCAGCATGAACACGACTCAACATGCTACCCTTGCGTATCCGTCCATAGCCGAAAGATAAATGGAGCAAGCCTATGGTAGGGCCACGCTGCTAACTCTTTCAGCAGGACTCACCAGACTCACAGGCCTGCAGCCAACATTATCTTGAACCAGTTCTGAGCGCAAGAGAGCCAGCCAGACTACGACGCAATTGAGTCCAGTCCTGCACCTTTCTAAGCTCATCAGCTATGCCTACGATGCTACCCTTGCGTACCCGCCACGCAGCCACTGTGCCCGAATCATCCAAAGAATTACGTTAAAATCAAAGACCGTCAGAGCAAGATTACGGTAGGCCAGATAAGGCATCAGTGCTCATCCACAGTACAAGACCATTCTCTTAAATGCATTAGTCAGCAGTCTGTGCACGACACACCCAACCTTGAAGGCCGAAGCCAAATGATCAAAGCCCCCCCCCCCTCCAAAGATCTATAGCACAAGAGCCGAAATTCCCAAGTTAGGTCACGGCGCTGCTGCTTCCAAGCTCAAAGCTCATCAACAGCTACCATTCCCCGAAATGTCATGCCTCCGGCGCCCAAGTGCTAACACCTTCCGGCGACATCGCACAGCAAGATCAACAAAGCAGCAGGTGTGTCTCAAGCAACTTCTGAATATCGTCCTTTTGTGTCACGCTCTTTTCGGTCACGAGGACGGGCAGTGTCTCTCATACCAAGCGCATTTTGTGTTTTTTCATTTTTCTCTAGGCTTGCCCTCACCACTCTGGCAGAACCCCGCTTTCCATTCAGCTTTCAAGCTCTACTTGCCCATCTTACTTTCATTTATTTCGTTTGTGCAGTCACACAGTTTCACAGAACCCAATCATCTTGCAGAACTCTCTCAAACCCATCACTTATAGGTTCAGGCACGCTGCGCCGAAACGCGGTCAGGAACACAGCTGCACGAGACAGCCGCCCTTCCCTAGTGCATGCCTTCGGCAATGTGCGGGACACTGCTCGATGCCATTATTGGCGCCATAGCGCATTTATCCCTCTGTGGTAGGGAAGAACACAATTTATATTAACCCCCGGCGTTGCTTTCGAGGTTTCCGGGAGTTCCAGCAAACAATAAATAAAAAGACATACTGCCTTTCTTCCGGAGAATTCATCGAGTACCAACGTGTACGTAGAAGATGGAATTTATGCGAACCCAGGGACTCCTTCTTTTAACGTAACTGATCTGGCCTGACCTGCCTGCACCACCAGTCATGTTACCAACCATGCGAACAAGACGTAAACACAGACCGACTGATGCTAGCCGACTTCGTGTGCCCTTGCTGAAAAAGTAAATACACTCCGTCATCGTAGCAGCTAACCCGTCCTTCGTGCCCCTGAACCATCCGAAGAAGACGTAGAGTACTCAGACCGCAGAAGACAAATCAGTAACTGTTGCCACCCCAGTACTCCTTCAGTTAGTACACCGAGGTGGTTGAGAGCAATTCGGCGGGTCTGCACAGCTAAACAGAACCCTCGACTCTCAGCAGGTTTTCTTGGCATGGGAGAATAGCACATCCGTTATTTAGGCCGCGCCAACCTGCTATCCCCATTCTTTCGGCTGCCAACTTTTTCCACGTTCTGAACCTCCATTTATCATTCGTTAATGGCATTCCTTCGGCCCACTTTCCAATGTTCTGTATCTCTCACCGAGCCCTTCTCTCTCTTCTCCAGTGTGGGTCTGAACCATCATGGTTGAAATTGACATAGTTTGTTAGCATGTGGCTAAACTTGGTGTTGAGAAGTAATCTTCCTCCATCTCTGTTCGTGAGAACAAGTCATTTGGATTACTTAGGGCTCCAGATCACAAGAACATCGGTCGTAAGAGTAAAGTTCCGACATGATCAGGGCCGTTATTTAAAACTAAGACCGAGGCAGAAGCAATGTGGATTCCAAGTTTCACCCAAATAAAACCGCCAAGGACATGGACTGCTTTCATTTAGTGAACGTCAAGATCACGTAACCACGAAGGGCCGATCTCTATCGGTGCTGGAAAGACTGAATGTGCCGGGACCACCAAGTCACTCGCTTCTCATGAACATATCAGGAATCACCAAGTATCACTTCTTCTACTTTCAAACCACTTCTCGCTTCTACCGATTTTCATTTAGTGCACGTCAAGATCACTTAACCACGAGGGGCCGATCTCTATCAGCGCTGGAAAGTCAGAAGGTGCCTACCAGACAAAACGTGAAAATAAGCTGACGGCGCAAATAAGAGGCATGGCCCCTTTCAAGCTAATTAACGCTCAGCAGTATTCGCAGTGCCGAAGGGTACATCACACAAAGACCGGCAAAGCAGACCATCACCCATTCTACTTCTTTCTCTCTGAGCTTTCTCTTTCCTCACTTCGTTCATGCCCTCATACTTTGAATCATCGGGCACTCTCATTCATCAGTCCTCATCTCCATCATGTCTCTTGCTCAGCATGCTACCCTTGCCTACCCGCCCATGGCCTGAAAACCGATGGAGCAAGATTACGGTAGGGCTGGGCCGCTAACATTCATACCGACATACTTTGAATCATCGGGCACTCTCACTCATCAGCCTCGCCTTCTAACCCAGCTGTTAAATCAGCTCAAGTTTTCATCATCATTTCTTGAAGTTAGCCGACACCAAAGGCGTTTTGTTGAGGATAAGTATTCAATACCTTCGTCACCGAGGAGCGGCATTGCGTCCAAGCATTCACGCCTTTGGTTGCCAGCCTACATTCGGGCCGTAATCAGCTCTCGTCTCCAGACCATTTGCATGATAGCAGGCATGTCCACAAGCCATTTGTTGGCATCGACACTCCTGTTCCTTGCTATCAGCCCCCGACACCAAAGAGTGTGGTTGCCGATAAATCTTTGATACATTCGTCACCGAGGAGCAGCATTGCGTGCAAGCATTCCTTTGGACCGTGATCAGCTCTCGTCTATAGACCATTTGCGGCATGGCCTTCGGTAAAAATGCGTCCTGGCACGTTCTTTGCCCACCATCTGCCGAAGATCTGGCACTCCTTCGGCTAAAATGCGACTTGCACCATCTTTTCCCATCATCTGCCGAAGATAAGGCATTCCTCCGGCCAAACATGCACTCATTCTGCCAAAAGCCCTTTCGTACCACATATCAACTTCAATAACCCAATGTCCGACGTGTATGTGGAGTACCGTGGCATTTCGGTTTCGCCAAGATGCCTTCCATACCTATGATTTGGATCCCTCCATCAGCGTTGCTAACGCAGAAGAAGGGGATGCCTACTAACGAAAACGAGAATCTCTAACCCGTGCCAAAGGGCGGTTTGGCAGCATGGAGTAGCCAAAGTCCTGAACAAATCCTGCTTTGATCGGTTGCAAAACCAAGTTCGGACACTCTAGGTTCAAGACTGCACCTAGATTTGCTAACCAAAAAATCTTTGACGGCCAGAGAAACAGTTCGTTTGGACTTAGCTAAATTTACGGCCTTCTGACCCACTCGTTCAATCAGCTCAGGTTTCCAATGAACTCAATACTTCTTGGTTTTCTTGGACTTAGCCAAAATCTCAGCACCATAATTTTTTACCACAGCAGAAAGCCCCCAGCTGACCCATCATTCCGGAATATGTGTGGAAATGCTTACGGAGCCAGCGGGCTAATTCGCCGCACATGCATCGGTGTGGGCTGCCTGTGTGTAATGGAAAACGTTGCAGGCTGGGTTAAATGCCTTCTGACCCACATTGCAATCGTATCTTAACGGGAGTCGATATTTGCGCAAAAAGATATGTCCAATCAAAGATTGCGGTTATAGTAGGATACTGGATCACTCCTTACTTCCAACTTGGTAACTAACAACTTGCCGCCTTGGCGATACAGATGTCCAGAAGGGACTGTGGAGGGTGCCAGTTGTTTGTTTGAGAAAATGCCTTCTGTCTCACGTTGTGATCAGATCTTATCTTAGAGACCAACAACAACTTGTCATGTTAGTACAGATGTCCAGAAAGGACTGTAGGGTTTTATTTGTTTGTTTGTGTCCCGACCAGCGGCGGACAGGGGCCTAGTCTGCCCGTGTGTTCATGTCAACATAGAATGAGGGAGCATACACTGGTCAGGTGAGACAGCTCAATCTCTGCATATGCGGTGGAGGTTTTTTGCCCTCGGCACTGGTGCCCATGTCCAATGTGCCCTCAGACAAATAACCTCGATTCTTTGGAAACTACCATCGACTGCTGCGACAAAGTTTCCCCACCCTTGCGTCAGTTCTGCTCGGTTCTTCGGGGAACCAATCCAACTTTATGATTGGCTCATCTGCTATTTGCGTGATAGCAGGCAGGTCTGCAAGCCTTTGATGCCATCGACACACCTGTTGCTAGCTCTCAGCCCCCGACACCAAAGGGCGATTTGATGCGGATAAGACTTCACTACCTAATGCAGGAAATATGAAAAGTACTCGAATCACGGCCAAAATTGGCATGCACATGTGGAACGATTCTAAATGGATGGCTCCAAAAGATGGGCGCCCTAGCCCCAACCCTGTCGTGATGGCATCCAAAGTCGCACGTTTCGTAGCATTACGGAAGGTACGGAAAATCGGTTAAAGTGTCGCGGCTCAAAAACTGGCCGTCTAAACTTGATGAAACTCGGTGTGAGGTTAGCCCTCGTCCGTACGCACATTTTAAGCTCAACCACAAGACCATGAGACCTCTGTGAGCCGAGCTATTCGAAAAAATCCTGCGACGCCAATTGGAAATAGCATTGTGGAAGGTAGGGCTGCACGGTTAAACTGTCGGGGCTCAAAAACTGGCCCTCCAAACTTGATAAAACTCGGTGACACGGTAGCCCTCATCCGTACGCACGTTTTAAGCCCAACCACAAGTCCGTGAGACAACTGTGAACCGAGGTATTCGAAAAAAAACCTTGCGACCCCCTAAAAAAATCTGTGAGCGCCCCCCCCCCGGATGTTAGCGTCTCCTGTGTGCTACGCGTACAGAGTTGCTAACGCAGGTAGGGTCACGCAGTTATGTGGTCGGGGCACAAACTGGCAGTCTAAACTTCATGAAACTCGGTGTGTGAGTAGCCGTCGTCTGTCCACGCATTTCAAGCCAGTAGATGCATTTTAGTACTACGATGAACTGTGCTCAAAAACCTTTGTATTCCATTGTTATCGAAGCCCCGCCCCCAAAACAGACCTACTACAATACTGGGTCTGCCTTCAACGAAAACCTACGAAAACCTTTTCGAACCTTAAATAGTAGACGATACCTAGAAGGGGCTGTGCTCATGAATGAAAATTTTTTTTTTACTGGTCGGTTGTACTGCCACACAGAGGCAGTCTGAAGCATTTATTCGTCTTCGGAAACTTTCCCCATGAGTTTATCGATGCTCGCAAAGTGTTTGTAGATCTCGGACCGTTCCGTAAACGAAAGTTGTAACAAAGTAGCCACCACCATTGTTTTAGGGTCGTATTCCACAAAGTGCACTTGCATGTCGTCATTCGTAAATCGTATTCTGATTCTTTTCTCCTGTCCGACACGAAGCGCTTTCATTTTAAAATCCAACAAGAATTTCATTTTGTTTCTGCTGTCGAGTTTGGACAGTTCCAACATTATTGCCAACATATGTTTTTCGTGTACAGTCAGCTCCAATTGCTCGGTTAAGACTTCTCCGGCTATTTCGATGAACGGCTCGAAGACCTGTTACGAAGTGGGACCCGTAACGCTTTTCCATAGACCCTCGTCCGTGCTTTCCCAATTTTTCCAGGTGAACCTATTTTCTTTTTCGTCCTTGGACTGCAATGTCTCCCTCCACTGATTGAGTACAAATGTGTTGATCTTTTCACCCAGTCGATATAGGTAGGTCCATTCCAACGAGTTGAGTCTCAACTCGGTGGTAAGCCCTGCCTGTTTGTTAAAAACAAGAGTCGGTCCGCTTTTAATCGAGACATTGAGGTATTTACTCAGCATAAAATAACCGCTAGTGGCGTCCATGATGAGAATATATCGTAGAGTTAGTTCTTTAATAAAAAAATATTTATATATTTTATTCAACAAACATTATTACAAGCAACAAAAACATTATTACAGCCTGCCATCACCGAGCCATTCGTTTCTTTTTCTCTCTTCGCTCTCTTTGAGCCAACCTTCTCCTTTCCCTGAAAACTTTTTTCTCTTCTTCAGTCATTCTTGCACGTCGGTCTTTTTCCGCAGCTTGTTTTATCTTTTTCTGGATAGGAGTTAGTGTGGCGTGCCTATCCCTATCTAACCATCTTCGTTTATCCCTGGCTTTCTTCTTCCATTCTTCTGGATTTTGCACTTTCAACTGCCTACTCTCCCTCATCCGGAATTTCCTCATCTTGGCTTCTCGAACCTCGATATTTTCAACTTCTTTTATTCTCTGTTCTACTTCATCCCCGTGCTTCCGAGTTTCCGCCTCTTCATCGTTGATTACACCGTCGGACAAACCTGTCCATACTCCGTCATCGGATAAAGACTCCACGAGCAAATCATGATGATAGCCATCCCCATCGTAGTCATCATCATCATGGTAAGAAATATATTTCATGCCACGATGTCCGATTGCAAAAGTTTCTACTCCGTTTACGAGGAATCTCTTGTCGTCATAGGATGACAGTAGGGATTTATTCACCGCGGTTGTAGCCAGCTGGTGATGGTTGTCACTGGCGATCTTGTACCAACTCCCTCTTTGTTCCTGATTAGAATGGAGAGTCGCCCTACAATATTCGTGTCTTAAGTATTTCTCCACGAATCTCTTGGAAATTCCCTTCGCTTTTTTAGTTTGCTTTGGGAGGTCACGAGCGAATACATCTTGCAACTCAACACCACAAACTCCTTTATCGGTACTCCCTTCGTGGCATCTTTCATCTTTCCTAACACTTGCTTGTTGACGTTGCAGAACTGTGGGTGTTGAGGATCGTATTTGCTAGTGTCGAATCTACTCATGTTTTTAGTCATGTCCGCGTACACGTCCTCGGTTTCGATGCAATAGCACAGCGAGTCCGTGTCTGTGAATAGCAGTCTCCTTCGATCTCCATATTGGGGACATATGTATCGGTTTTGAAATTCGTTCAAAACTTTTTGGTTTTCAGCATACTCCAAATTTTTTTGGCGTGATCATATTGTTCATCAGTGAGGCCTTCTTCTTTGAGTTTGGAATAAAAGTGTTCTTTCGGTGGTAAAGACTGCTCTTCGAACACACTCATGCTGGAAACGTTTTCGTAAGGGTAGTATCCTTTATGGGTTAACAGATCCACGGCAGTCTCTTATTCGACTTCGGGAAGGAACCATTTGTCCTTCCCATCAGCTTTCAAGAACCCCTTCACCATCCTAAACTTGTAATCACGTTTATGTCTCACCGCCAGAGTTTTTAGCGAAGAGGAGAGAAAATTATAGCTGTCTACGAACTTAAGCCGAATGTACCTTTTCATTTTTTTCGTTTCATCCCATCCAATTTCAACGGTGATGGTCATGCTCTTGCACCTTTCCATATTTTTCGCGAGGACTTTTACTTTTTTCGGAAACTTGTGCACCGCTCTTACCAATAGATGCATATCGTAAGCTTCGAGGCAGTGAAATACCACGGGGATCGTGGTGCCCTCTCGGGCATTCAGATTACAACTCGAGTGAGAAGCTCCTCTGTACTGGCCGGTAACATGGCAGTGATCCCGGACTTTGTCGTATTTTGAACCAAATGGTTTTTTGCAGTAGATGCAGTCTACAGCGTGGTTAAAATCAGCCTCTTGGACCGGAGTGAGACATAATGGTTGGACTCTTTTTAATGTTTTGTCATACTCGCACGCTTCAATCACCAACTGAACGAGGAATTGTTCAACGGCATCCTCTTCCAGGTAATAAGCTGCTTTTTGTAAGTTTCCAGACCCCACCACGACGTAGCTGAAGCTGCAAGGTTGATGGTGGTTGATTTTCTTCCCGAAGTTCTTAGAGGAAGGAATGGGTTTCAGAAGGCACTCGAAATCGTAGTATATGATTTTGGGGTGAATATTTCTTCTAGTGAAAGCTGCAAACTTCAAAATCTTTTTGCCTAGTTTTAAGAAATTGGGCACTTGAGGTGACGGATTGGTTCTTCTACAGTCCAGTTTGTTTTTGTCTCTCAGCGATGCCTTTCCATAAGCGGCGAAACAATTTCGACAATAATATTTTGGGTTGCTTCCCGATCCCTGGTGTCTGAGAAATTGGTCACAATCCACGATGGCGCAGTAGTGAAAATTTGTCGACTCGTCAGCAATTAAACGAAGATCTACGGGTTGGCCTTTAAAATTCGTACTCACACAAAGGGGATGCAAGCCGTTCTCTTTTGGTATAAGCAATCACATTGATCGATAAACCTTTGTTGGCCATCTCGAATGCGTCAATGTGATCCAGCTGCTTTGGAAAGTCCAGCATCGAACAATCTACCGTTCTCACATATACTTCGTATTCTTTCGGATTCATCAAGCTTATTTTGTGTTAGGCAGCCAGAATTGAATACAAGAAGCACTTCTGGTCTGTGAAATTTTGAACATTGGCTACACACTTCAACTTCTTTTTTTAATTTTGCTGGCACAGGAATGTAAGAGCCCGGTCTGAACAAGTCGATTTTTGCCACTCGGATTGTGAGTTCGTAGGAGCGATTTATCACCCAACCACTCCCTCTTTCGGCTGATTCGTCGATGGAACATTGGATTTTAGCATAAGCTGTGTCCAGTAACTTGGGAATATCTAATGGATTATAGATTGGGGAGTAGCGGTAATGAAACCCAGTTGGTATTTCTTGGCCATTTCGAACGAAACACGCTCCGAAACCAATTTGAGCTCTGCAAGTCACCAAGCCGGAGACATTCGTACAGTACGGCTTCTATACCTCTTCTCATCAACATTAAAAGGTACAACGGGTTTATAGCTTTCTTGTACTTTCTGTGTTCGAGTCCTTGCTCACAGAGGATGGGAACATCTCTACAGCCCGACTCCCTCTCGAAGCAATCGCACTCGGGTGGATAACTATTCCTGTGTATCTCTACGAGGTGTATCAATCTTTCTCGGGTAGGATACGTTTGAGCGCAGTAAACGCAGGTAAAGTTTGTTTTTTCCATCGCTCCAACTGAATGATTCTGTTTAATAATATAAATAACATGAACAGTAATAATTTCAACGTCCTGGTCTCAGTTTAATAATATAAATAAAAAGAGGACAAATTTGGTATTTTTGTTGTTATTTTCCTAAAACAACTGGCTTTTCGTCAAGCCAATTGTCAAAGTGCTCGTCGTAGCCTTTCCACTTGACGTGGTAACGAGTTTTCCCTCCCACTTTTTTAGTCTTCAGAATCCCTTCAACTAAAAACAGATCCGGCACGTTAGTTTTCTGCAACTCTTGCTCGTAAAAACTGCCTTCGATTTTACTACACAGTTGGTCGCCCAACCTGTAGCAAGTCAGTCGAGGTTTTCTGACTTCACTCACATCGAACAGTTCTTTGGTAAAATTTTGCAAATATCCCTTGTCGAATACAGATTTTGCCGTTGTCAATCTTACTAAATCCCCAACTTTGAAACTATTCTTGTTCTTTTTGGAAGAACACTTTTTCAGCAATATGTTTCTGATCTCCGGTTCATCACGTTTAGTTACTTCGGATGGTTTCATTTTAATGGTAGAATGAACTCTGTCGTTGTAATCTTTGACAATTTCATCTATAATGTTTATCCACTTGTGGTTACCTCGCAGAGTGAACCGTTTCCACATGTTCGACTTCAATGTGCGATTTAGGCGTTCTACTACGCTCGCCTTGAGTTCTGACTTGGTCGAATAGTGGTTTATTTTGTGGCGTTTCATTAGTGCTGCGAAATCTTTATTATAGTATTCCTTGCCTTCATCACTTTGTAGTATTTTAAGTGGATTAGACATCGTGTTTAATATCTCGTTAAAAATGCCAGTGACATCCGCGGCGTTCTTCGATTTCACAGGGACGGCCCAAGCGTATTTAGAGAATACATCGATGGCAGTCAGCAAGTATTTGTAATTTTCGTTTTGTTCCGCGTAAGGTATAATCTCCACCAGGTCCGCTTGAACTAAATCACCTATCCCGTAGCTAATAACGCGCCTCCTCGGAAAGTTTCGCCTAGCTGGCTTGTGTAGCTCCTCCACTAAAGTTTCCATTTGATCTTTTTTTTAATTCCCATTCCCAACTTTAGTTTGGTTTTCATAGCTGCAGCTACAGCAGCCGCTCCCAACTTCTATTTCAGACCAGTTGTGCTAATTTTTCTACTTTTACTGCTTCAGAGGCCAACTTTCTATCAGCTTCGTGCTTTCGTTCCAAGTCTGGTTTGGCAGAGTATTCGATGTCTTGCTGTTTGCTGGCCTAATCCAGAGAATTGATGGCAGCGTCACCTCTGTTCAGTCTCTCGTTCAGTTTTGTTCCCGGACCACAATAGTTGTATCCCGGAATGTGAAGTTCCACCGGCAACTTGTCTATCGCGCTGTTCAACAATCCAGAGCCTCTGCTCTTCTGAAACTGTGCTTTCCTCGTGCCGCACTCTTTACACTTGCCCTTCAGAAGTTGTCGATAATTCTTACTCACAACGTGCCTAACATTTTTACTGGCTGTAACTATTTTGCATTTGAGGCAGTACATCTCTGTTTATTTATAAAATGAGAATGAAAAGATATTTTACATACTAGTTTTGTAGAGAATTTATCAAAATACCATTTTTTTCTTAAAGCAGCTGAAAGATGAAAGTGTTAAATTATGACATAGCCGATGTCAATAAGCGACCATCGACTGGTAATTTACTGAATTATCCAGAGGACGTAAGGTGCATCATTTGCGGCCCTGCCGGTTGTGGAAAGACCAATTTAGTTATAAATTTCATTTGTAATCCATATTTGTTGAATTATGACAGCCTGCGCGTGTACTCCAAGTCTTTATTTCAATTTGAAATATTTCCATCTCAGGAGAGCTTTCGAGGAAATATGTCTGGGCGTAGCTACCTTTTGTTCCTACAACGAAGATATCCCACCACCAGAAGAACTGCCATGTAGCAAAACGGTAATTTTATTAAACGATTTCATGATTGAAAAACAAGGCAGAATCGAACGCTATTTTGCCTACGGCAGGCATGCGGACGCCTCAATCTTTTCTTTATGTCAGACTTACAGCAGGATACCCAAGAGAATTATTCGAGATAATTCCAACATCATAATTCTCTTCAGGCAAGGCGAAGTAAACCTCAAACATTTCGTCAATAACCACGTTTGTGGTGACATGATTTTCGACGCGTTTCGTCGCATGTGTGGTGAGGTTTGGAACTCTGTTCCGTACGGATTCCTACTCATCGATAAAATTAAACCCTTGGATCGATGGTATAGAAGAATGCTTGACTAACAACGACGTGTCTGCCGAAGGTTTTTGTTGACATTAACGTGCGTCTAGGTTTTTGTTGACATTATCATTTGTTGACTTAAACATTATTTTATAAAGTACTAAACCGTCATGTCTACTAAAACTAAAAATAAGAGAAGCAAACCCCAGAAAGAGGTCGATCAGTATGAGGCTCTAAAAAAGCGTCTGAAACAAAAATTTCAAAATACAAAACTGGAAAAGCAGACAGAATCTGAACATTTGCAAAAGATATTCAAACCAGTCGTTGATCCTATAGTAGACCAGACTAAAATGCAGATGCTACAGGGAAGCGAGGCTTCGGCTCAACGTCAACGACAAATCAAAGAACTGTTGGCTCTAGAGGCTGGACAGAAGAAACAAGAAACATATCACGGGAAACGGTTAGAGCATATTCTGAAAGCTTTGGAAGCGGCAACAGGCAGCGTCGATACTGAAGACGAGAATATAGACAGTGACGATGGTGAGATAGAGTTTCACGAGGATGCCAGGAGACGACTCTCCAGTTCCATGGGTGCATTACCTGATGCGCCTTCCGACATGTCACTTGCCCTCACGCCAGGGGCTCGTAGGAGACAAATGGAAGAGGCCTCTTTACTCGGCGATTCCGCAGTCATACACGGTTCGCTAGCCACTAAGTATCTAAGCATGTTTGCCACTCGAGAGACTCTGACCGACCCCACTTTTGGCATTCGATATGACCCGGAGGCTAAACATTACATGATTGGTGCAATGGAGGTACAATTTCAAGACGACGACTTGATCGTGGGAGGAAAAAAGTACGAAGGGACGGACGATTTGTGGCAATTGGTTATGTTGAAAAATCATACTACACCACCAGGCGGAGATGCCAGCCTTCTGAACTACCACGATATTCTGAAGTGGAGTAAAGGCATATATCACAACAATGACGACAGTACAAGAAGACTAAAGTCCAGCGCCAGTTTCAAGTACACGACTTTCATAAAACCTGTTTGGAGCAGACCTGCCGAGGTTGTCGGGAAAGGATACCGTTTCTACAGAGATCCGAATGACTTGTGCGAAAGGCTGAAGCTCCTCAGAGCCTCTACATAGGCTGGCAATAATTCTTTGTACGAAGAATTTGTGCACATTTTTACACGAAATGCGGAGCAAAGTATTGCTCTCCGACAGCGAATATCGCCAACTGATCAGTGAATTCGGTAGATGTTAACTAATGTATTAAACTAAAAATATGTCGATCATACTTTCCTCTGAAAAAACTGACTTTGTGACCAGTTTTCCTTCCCCGTTGATATTGGAAGGCGCTCACGAATTGGCTCTAGTCAATCTGGAGACTTACAACTCCATTCCTAACGTTATAGAGGATGTGACGGATTCTTTCACCTTCAGCACGGACAGTGGTAACACCTGGATTAAACTCGTGGTACCAGATGATTGTTATGAATTAGATGAAATTATAAACATCATTTACAGAAAATTCAAAAAGAGCAAGTATTGGGACGAGACAAATAATGTTTCCTACGTTTTATTGAATGGCAACGTAAACACTCTAAAGTGTGAACTAACTATTACTGACAGGAGATATAAGGGTGATTTTTCTGAACCGTCCAGTATCGGAAAGATTTTTTGTTTCGAAGCTAAGACTTACGAATTTGGGGAATACATCGGACCAAACACTGTCAACATAATAAATGTAAATAGCATACTGGTACATTCCGACTTGGTTTCAGGTTCTTACGTGAATGGATAATCGCAACCGACCCTTTATTTGTTATTTCCTACTGTCCGTCCTGCCTACAAGATTGTTCAGTCCCCACACAATTTGGTGTACCTACCTGTTACGAAAAATATTATTCCCTCTGTGCGCGTGTGGCTGACAGATCAAGCCGATAGACTGCTTAACCTTCGAGGGGAAACTTTGACTATGAGGTTACATTTGCGAAAGAAGAAAACTAAAAACAATTACTTAAATTTATGCCGCTCAAATTTAATATACTGAAAGTACTGCCAATGACCCCCCCCCCTTCTACAATCCGCCACAGTCCACATTACCAGTAAAGGGAAACGAAACCTACCGATCGAGAAGACGTCAATTCCTCAGTCCCACTAACTTCAAATTCGTGGAGAAACTAATCCTCTCTCAGAACGGAAACAAACGAAATTTACCTAAACATGACTGAGCCTTTTGTCGTTGACGAATCGGTAGTCGAATATAATTTTCACGAATATTCTCCGATAGTCAGGACGAACATGAACCAGGTTAATTGGGAAATAAGAATCACGGTGAAAAATCAGGACCTTTTCACTCATCCTCACCAGAGTTACCTCCACGTTAAGGGATCTCTCTTTAAAAGCTCAGACGGCAGTTCTTATGCTGCCATGGATAAGATAACTGTGGTCAATAATGTCGTGGCTTTCCTTTTCTCTCACATACAGTATCACATAGGCAACAAAACAGTAGATCAACTTTACTTTCCTGGGATCACATGCACGATGAAAGGAATTGTTAGTTATGGACCTGTAGACCAAGCCGAACTCGGCAACAGGGGTTGGTTTCTCGAGAGCAACAACGCTAGGTCAGCAGATCCTGACAGTAATGCCATCTTCAAGCACAAGCGAGACCTTCTCTTCAGTCATTCTTCCAGAGGCAGTTTTAAATTCGCTGTACCCTTGTCTCACCTCATCGGTTTCATGGAAGATTACACCAAGATTTTATACGGCATTCGTCAAACACTCATTTTGATGCGATCTGTGGATAACA
The DNA here is from genome assembly GCA_023313725.1 of Lithobius niger. Lineage (NCBI taxonomy): Eukaryota > Metazoa > Arthropoda > Chilopoda > Lithobiomorpha > Lithobiidae > Lithobius > Lithobius niger. Next base: position 78,556 of record JAHWFP010213572.1, read on the forward strand.
TTGCCATATTTAGAGACACGGGGGTCGGTGCCGGCAAGATAGTTCTAGAGCACGTGAGCTGGTTTCTTCCTCACGTAATCTCCTCTGATGTACAGAAAAATAAGTTGTACAAGTTAATCGATTCTGGCACGAGTGTGCCGTTGGCCTTTAGACATTGGCATTCCGATCAATTGATCTGCCTGCATCAACAACGGCCGCTTGGCGTCTTATTAGTACTAGTGCTATTGAACGACCTCGTTGGATCATCGTGGGTTTTCAAACAGACAGAGAGAACGACCAAAAAAATACCCTGCCGTTTTTGACCACTGTAGTTTCAACGACGTTCACATGACTTTAAATTCGGAACGTTATCCTTTTTTAGACCAAAATTCAAATTTTAACCAAGGCGACATTTCTCACGTCTATCAGATGATTGTAACTTCAGACAACAGTACTACAGCAGAGGATTGCTGTCGGCTGGGCTCGCGTTCGAATTATCCTCATTTAGCAAGAATTTTCCTTTAATTGTGATCGATGTAAGCAAACAAAACGAGCGGCTGAAGTCGGCGGTAATTGACGTACATGTAAAAATGAGATTTGGAGCTCAGGTACGAAAGCATGGGCTCTAATCATAAGCAATCGCATAATGTACATAAGATTAGACCGAAATAACGTTGAAGTTGCTGTGTGACTTATTATTTATTTTTATTTTTTTTTTCTTAAACTCGAGTCATGTATACAACCACCGGAGTGGCTTTGAGTGCCAACCAAAAGAAACGCATGTTACAGCAGATCAAGAAGGAAAAACGGTACAACTTCGGCTTAGAAACTCTCAGTTGAACAGAGGCACCTCGAAATTACCAGTCACTCAAGCTCAACTCGGCCGAATTCATAAGGCATACAAGACGGGGAAAAGTTTACATCTGAAATTTTCTCGTACACAACTGAAGAAGGGAGGAATTCTACCTGCGCTACTTTTGCCAGCGTTGGCAGCGCTGAGCTCATCCACAGCAGGTGCCGCAGCGATCGCCAGAAGCTTTTTGAAGCTATCTAGAAACTAGGGATAACGTGAAATGGCTGGCCGACAACGGTTTGCAATACTATGTGGTAAATCAACCAGGTCGAATAGTCAAAACCATCCTCGTTGCGGTTTGGATAAATAACGCATTTCAAGTATCTTTGTCTAGAACTGGGAAAGCACCTGTTTCCATACTCAAACAGGCGGGGGAAACAGCCAGCGTAGCAAGCTAAGAGGTAACGCTTTTAGAAATTCAAACGGGGCAGATATTGACCGCAGCAAACGAAAATGTGGCACCGGCCGGGCATGACCTGCTAGAAATTCATTGCAAAGTGGACGACTGAAGAAAAAGAAAATCCACCCAACATTACTTTTATTTTATTTTATTTATAAAGGAGACAATGGCCAAACCCGCAGTTTATGCTTTGAGCCGCATGGCAAATTTGATCGTTAATCCCTCCAACTCCGATGAAGAAATTATAACTTTGAAATGTGGTTCTGCTCAAACCACTCTGAACTCGAAAAAGTTCTCCAAAATCCACAACCAGAGTGAACAGATAAATGTAGCAATGCACTGCCAGTGGAAGTCAAGCATGCCATATGAAAGCTCCAACAACGAAGATGCTCTGCTTGGCACCGTGCATCACTTTCAAGCTCTCATGGAGCTGTTTATCAGCGACACCACTAAAGCTGTTCTGATGCAGCAATTTAACGCTCTTTTAGAAACCGCCCTGGATTCGCAATTAAATGCCTTCCAAGTCGGAGGTGCCAAAAGCATACGTATCAAACACAATCGGCATAAGACTCTGTTAATATTGTACTTTTATAACGAAAGGAAAGTCCCCCAGACCTTAGTTCAACTGGACTATATTGAATGGACGGAATTGTTGAAAAATCTTACGGAGATTCGTGAAAACATCCACGAAAAACAGGACGACAACGCTCTCAGCGACGTCGAAAATTAATCAGCACTTGAATATTCCACACCAAAGGTGTAGTTCTGGTGACTCTCTGTGTGTGTGTTTACTTTTGATCAGCACTTTGGTTGGTTTGGTTGGTGGTGAAAGCCCTCAATACCTGGTTGGCATCACTTCAGCTTTCACTTCAGCTTTCACTATTGTTTTATTTATTTTCATTCATGATCAACAGATGGCGCCGCTTGGTTCCAGTAGACTTTTGAAATTAGTGCCCATAGATGCTGCAGCTGGTTGACATTTATTTTGATTTATGATCAACAGATGGCACCGCTTGGAAACATGGTTGGCCGCCCATAGATGGTGCAACTGTCTAGTTTCAGTATCATGATCAACAGATTTACTGTGAAGTTTCAGTACATGGTTGGCATTTATTTTGATTCATGACAGTGAGCACTAAGTTAGTTAGGTGTATTACAGTTCTCTCAATAGATGGGGCTTTAGCTGTAGTTATTACGCAGATAGCATTCAGTTTCAATTTGTGTATTTTGAGTTTCAGTACATGGTTGGCATGACAACAGATGGCGCCGCTCGCCACTTTATCAACACAGATGTGCTTGGTCAGCTTTCACTTTCGTTTGTGTATTTTATTCACACTCTCAATAGATGGCACTTCGTTTACTGCTTAGCACTGAGCACTAA
>JAHWFP010213572.1:81178-121934 GCA_023313725.1 Lithobius niger
ACTCTCAATAGATGGCACTTCGTTTACTGCTTAGCACTGAGCACTAAGTTAGGTGTATTACAGTTCTCTCAATAGATGCAGCTTCAGCTGTAGTTATTATGCAGATAGCATTCAATTTCAATTTGTGTATTTTATTCAAACTCTAAATAGATGGCAGTTGGTGTACTGACAAAGTCTCAATAGATGGCACTACTTGGTTTTACTGACAAACTCTCAATTGGTGCACTGAGCACTTTCATTTTTCGATTTTGAGCTTTTTATTTTTCAGCTGTAGTTATTAGGTGTATTACAAAATCTCTCAATAGATGGAGCTCTGTTTCAGCTATTCAAACTCTCAATAGATGGCACTTGGTGCACTGAGCACTTTCATTTTTCGATTTTAATAATTTCTTGGTGACAATTAGTTTCGATTCCGAATCATAGAGGGTGCAGCTGTTTATCTGTGTTTCAGATTGCTACCATGGTAGCCTTCTTGGCACTTTTCAGTTTCGTTTTTTTTTAGTAATTCGTAATTTTATCGTTAGATGGAGCATTCGAAATCGGTATTTTTCTTGGGTTGTATGTTTTCAATAACTTCTGAACCGCCGTCCCCTCCCCGTCCTCCCCAATAGGTTTGTGTCATTCTGGTTTCACTAAAATATATCGCTTTGGCGTAGCTAAAATGTGGTGTGTATGTTTTTGGCAGGCAGGGTATACGAAGCATATGAGAAATTAATCTTCGTGGATTAATTTTTACCCAAAATGCTTAAAAAAAAAACCTTTATTACTGGGGAAACGTAAACAAATGTTTTGTGTTTGCATAAAAGCTATTGCATATTTATAAACTTTAAGCTATTGCATATTTCATACTTACTTTTACAATTGTCCATGTTTTTTTTTGATATTGCATATTTCTTACTTACTTTTACAAGTGTCCATATTTTTTGAAGTAGAATGTAGGTCAAGGTAATTTTCTGGAATCCTCCTAATGTCCCGTTAGAGCCCACGTTTTTTTTCTTGGATTTTGACGTTGTGGACTTTAACGGCACATATCATAGCATTGGAGGTTTTCCTGATGACTTTTCCTTAATCCCAAAAGTATAGTCTAGGATGAGAAGACTATACTCAAGGAACACTGCCTGAGAAAACCTAGGACGGGAAGGTTTTATCAGCACTGCGGCGAGGTCGGGCCACAGCGGTGTAATCAATGCATGGTTTTTAAAAATATATATATTCCACGTAAGCAATCGTGTAGTTTACGTTTGTGTCAAAATAGCTAGCCCTAAATTGACACAAACTTCATTACACAACAAACCAACGTGCGGTCCCCACTGGAAAACGATGCAGAGCAGGCAGTAAAACGCAACAATATTTCTTAGGCTAGTAAGATACCTTGTTCCGTTTGCCAGCCTTTCATTCTCGAAAAACAGTCGGTGGTAAGGGAAAGAGGGGAAGGACAAACAGACAAACAACAAACAAATACAACGTACCTCAAGTTCATAGGTGTCGACTATTTACCGAATTATCATACGTCGCATTTTCTCTCCCGAAAAAAAGCTTCACGAAAAAACGGTTTTTTTAAGCCCACCAAAACTTGTGTCAGGCCACGGCTTTTTCAGACATATTAGGTAACCTACGATGGAACTAACGGCGCTGTGCAAGACTGAAACTCGCTCCACCCGAGGATAACCGTACGCCATCGGCGATAAACTAACTCCGAATCACCCGTGTTATAACAATTAAAAAACAGGAAGGACAAACAACAAATAATGCGGCGGTACGTAACCAGGGTAATTAAGGTGGCTTGTTACATATGATTCAATTCGCTCCGCAACCCAGATTCACGCTGACATGTTGCACCCCTAGTGCCATAAATCCACAAAAACATGACATGAACTGAACTGCGTAGCAATAAATATATTATACGTTGGATAGTAGACTGAATTTCAGTGTTTCAGTATGCAGTATTTCAGTATGCAGTATTTTAGTATTCAGTATTTCCCTGACATTAAATTAAAAGTGAAACGATTCCATCAATCAGCATGGTCCATATTTCGTAGTTAGCACGCGATAAGCTCTACTCTAGATTCGTGTCGAATTTGTTGGTTATTAGGACTCGTAACGGCAAGGCAATACAGGTGTATAAATGAAGCCGATTTTTCGCATTGAACCATAATATAACAAGTCACCTTACTAAAAAAAAACTGGTTACTTGCAAGTGTTACTCTTCCAAGCTCCCATGGCCGCTAAATGACAAATTTGTCGGTGTAGTACATATTTTAAATGCAGGAGTAGGACGTGCTTGATTGCACCAGGATGTGCGTAGGTCTGCCGTGTACAATTTCCAGTAAAAATTAATTAGGCAATAAAAGTTTCGAAGGAAACATTTAAACTTTTTGGTTGCTGAAATCAACAATCACTTAAATGTTGAAAACAGATGCACCATTGTGTAACCATCGCAATTTCGGAAATAGTCATGATGCACGTTTGTATCTCGTGTAAAGAAGCACTGATGTCACGTTCCAATTGACTTTAAACTCGTTGCCGGATACTCATATAAAGGGCATCCTCCAGTAGTTAATGAATCGTTTTCAACGCTGTTTTCCTGTTATAGCGGTATAGAACGTTTTTCTTGACACGATGTGAAATGAGAGTTTAACATTAGCTAGAAATTTAAAGGGGGGGGGGGGTGTCGCAGAATACAAAATATTTTTTTTAATACTAAAGCAAAAAACATTTCTCCATTCAAACTGCCTCTGTGTGGATCATACTGACAGCAGTACAACCAACGAGTAAAAAACAAATTTTCGTTCACGAGCACAGCCCCTTGTAGGTATCTACTATTTAAGTTTCGAAAAGGTTTTCGTAGGTTTCGTTGAAGGCAGACCCAATATTGTGGTAGGTCTGTTTTGGGGGTGGGGCTTCGATAACAATCGAATACAATGGTTTTTGAGCACAGTCCATCATAGTACTAAAATGCATCTACTCAAGCCTATCCCCATGTCCGTGACACCTCTGTGAGCAGAGCTATTAAAAGAAAACCCTGCGACGAAAAATGATAAGTGGTCGGATCGCAGCCAAAAGCGGCATGCGGCCGGGGTCGATGCTAGCTGGACGGCCCCAGAAGATAGGCGCCCTGGCCCCAACCCTGTCGTGCTGGCATCTAAAGTCGCACTTTTCGTAGCATTACGGAAGGTACGGAAAATCGATTAAAGTGTCGGGGCTCAAAAACTGGCCGTCTAAACTTGATGAAAAACTCGGTGTGAGGTTAGCCCTCCTCCGTACGCACATTTTAAGCTTAACCACAAGTCCGTGTGACCTCTGTGAGCCGAGCTATTCGCAAAAAACCCTGCTATGCCACTTCGAAAAAATGGCCAAGTCCCACAGGTATGCTGTTTCTCCATAACCACTCGTGTTTTAGGTCGGAAACTTGATAACCAGGGGTAATTCGTCTTCCTAAGCGATCTAGCCTATCTCCAGGGTCGTAGCTCGTCTCGTTCGTCCGCTATTGACAGTCAAAGTATTTAACATGGGTTCTTCTCATATAGGCCTACTCTCAAAGCCGGTTTATTTAATAGCGCTCCTTCTACTAGGGCTGTTAGTCTGACATTTTTTTGGACGTTCAGGGGGTATGGCCAGCTAGGTGCCCACCGAGTTTGATGTGTCTAGGACGTTTGGTTCGGGATTGGGGAACTTGAAACCAATGAAGAGTACTGTGCGTCAAAAGTCTGGATTTTTTCCTATAGGAGCTAGAGCTATGAAACGTTCTGGGTGTCGAGAGGGTTCTTTCAGCTGGGTGCACACCAAATTTGAAGGGTCTGGGACGAATGGTTTGACGTCGATGAACTTGAAGGTCTGTGGAGGTGTTGATGGAGATTGCTGCAACAGCATGCGGGATGACGGACACGTGTTCCCGCAATTTGTCTGCTTGCATCCCAGGGCTAAAGATCAGTGTACTTTGCACCGAGGACGTGTGTGGTTGAAGCCAATCGGTTAATGCTACGAAAAGTGCGACTTTCGATGCCAACACGATAGGGCTGGGGCCAGGGCGCCCATCTTCTGGGGCCGTCCATCTAGCACTGTCCCTGGCCACATGCCGCTTTTGGCTGCGAACCCACCACTTTTCATTTTTCGTCGCAGGGTTTTTTTTAATAGCTAGTCTCACAGAGGTATCACGGACATGGTGATAAGCTTGAAATGTGCGGACGGACGAGAGCTACTCACACACCAAGTTTAATGAAGTTTAGACAACCAGTCTTTGAGCGCCGACCATTTAACCGCGTGGCCCTACCTGTGGTTTCGAATGTACGCGGGAGAAACCAACATCCGGGGGGGGGGAGGGGGCGTTTGCGGCTTTTTTAGGGGGTCGCAGGTTTTTTTTTGAAGAGCTCGGCTCACAGAGGTCTCACGGACTTGTGGTTGGACTTAAAATGTGCATATGGATGAGGGCTAACCTCACACCGAGTTTAGGAGGCCAAGTTTAGAAGGCCAGTTTTTGAGCCCCGACCATTTAACCGATTTTCCAGACCTTCCGTAATGCTACGAAAAGTGCAACTTTCGATGCCAGCACGACAGGGTTGGGGCCAGGTAGCCCATCTTCTGGGGCCGTCCATCTAGCATCGTCCCCCAGCCACAATCCGATTTTTGCCATGATCCGACCACGTTTCATTTTTTCTGCGTTAGCAACGCTGGTTACGAGTGTACGCGAGAGAAGCCGACCATCTAGGGGGCCATCGCAGGTTTTTTTTTCGAATAGCTCAAAAACTATTCGTCCGATTTTGATGGGGTTAGTCTTGTTAAATTGGCCATAAAAAGACCTATCTACCTTATAAAATTCAGACCTGTAGCACTTCTGGTTCGCAATTTAACCTGTGTTAGAAACGCTAGGTGCACTCTCCGAAGCGTATATAGGGACAGTAATCTCGCTGTAACTCTGGCTCTACTAGCTGTAGTGGCTGTACTAGCCGACCGATCAAAGTGCGGCTCTGTCCTGTGTCTCCCAGTTAGTGTGGTTCATTTGCCTCGATTAGCAACACTAGGTGCACTCTCAAACCTAGCGTGGCCGAACCTGGTTTTGCAACGATCAAAGCAGGATTTGTTCAGGTGTTTTTGCTACTCCGTGCCGGCAAACCGCACTTTGTCACGGGTTAGAGATTATCGTTTTCGTTAGTAGGAATCCCCTTCTTCTGCATTGGCAACGCTGATGGAGGGGTCCAAATCATAGGAATGGAAGGCAGCTTGGCAAGACCGAAAAGCCACGATACGCCAAATACATGTCGGGTTATTGAAGTAATTATGTGGTACGAAATGGCTTTTGGCAGAATGAGTGCATGTTAGCCGAGGAATGCCTGATCTTCGGCAGATGATGGGAAGAGAAGGCACCAGGTCGCATTTTAGTCGAAGGAGTGCCAGATCTTCAGCAGGTGATGGGAAAAGAAGGCGCCAGGTTGCATTTTAGCCGAAGGCATGTACCCAGAGTGCCGCCACATCGGAAAGGCTCCACGCTCGGCTAAGGCATGAGGCAGCCATTGCTTTTGAGGCTGAATGCTCGCATTTTAGCTAAAGCAGTGCCAGACCTTGGGCAGATGATGGGAAAAGAAGGCGCCATGTCGCATTTTAGCCGAAGGCTATGCCGTAAGTGGTCTGAAGACGAGAGCCGATCACGGCCTGAAGGTAGGCTAGCAACCAAATGCGTGAATGCTTGCACGCAATGCCGCTCCTCGGTGCCGAAGGTATTGAAGACTTATCCGCAACAAAACGTCCTTTGGTGCCGGCTAAGTCCAAGAAGTGATGATGAAAACATGAGCTGATTGAACAGCTGGGTCAGAAGGCGAGACTGATGAGTGAGAGTGCCCGATGATTCAAAGTATGAGGGCATGAATGTTCATGACTCAGCCCTGCCGTAATCTTGCTCTGTCGGTCTTCGGGCCATGGGCTGGTAGGCAAGGGTAGCATGCTGAGCAAGAAACAAAGCGGAGGTGAGCTCTGATGAACCAAAGTGCCCGATGATTCAAAGTATGAGGGCAAGAACGAAGTGAGGAAAGAGAAAGCCCAGAGAGAAAGAATTAGAATGAGTAATGGTCTGCTTTGCCAGTCTTTGTGTGATGTACCCTTCTACAACTGCGAATACTGCTGAGCTTTGATTAGCTTGTACGAGGCCATGCCTCTCATTTGCGCCGTCGGCTTATTTTCACATTTTGTCTGGTAGGCAGATCCTGACACCTTCTGACTTTCCAGCACTGATATAGATCAGCCCCTCATGGTTACGTGACGTACACTAAATGAAAGCAGTCCATGTCCTTGGCGGTCTTATTTGGGTGAAACTAGGAGTCCACATTGCTTCTGCCTCGGTTTTAGGTTTAAATAACGGCCTTGATCAGGTCGCAACCTTACTCTTACGACCGATGTTCTTGTGGTCTGGAACCCTAAGTAGTCCAAATGACTCGCGCTCACGAACGGTAATGGTGGGTGGAAGATTACTTCTCAACACCAAGTTTAGCCACATGCTAACAGACTGCGTCAACTTCAACCATGATGGTTCAGACCCACACTTGAGAGGGGAGAGAGAAGGGCTTGGTGAGAGATACAGAGCATTGGAAAGTGGGCCGAAGGAATGCTATTTTCAAACGATAAAGAGAGATTCAGAACGTGGAAAAAGTTGGCGGCTGAAGGAATGGGGAGAGCAGGTTGGCACGTTCGAAACAAACGGATGCGCTATTCTCCCATGCCAAGAAAACCTGCTGAGGGTCGAAAATTCTGTATAGCCGTGCAGACCCGCCGTATCGCTCTCAACCACCTCGGTGTCCTAACTGAAGGAGTACTGGGGTGGCAACGGTTACTGACTTGCTTTCTGCGGTTTGTGTGCTCTACGTCTTCTTCGGATGGTTCGGGGGCACGAAGGATGGGTTAGCTGCAACGATGACGGAGTGTGTTTATTCTTTCAGCTAGGGCACACAAAGTCAGCTAACATCATCGATCTGTGTTTACGTCTTGTTCGCATGGTTCGGGCTTATGACTGGTGGTGCAGGCAGGTCAGGCCAGAAAGGGTACTTTAAAGGACCCAGGTAGCAAAGAAACGTAAATTCAGTGTTAAATTATCGTTCCTTGTTTTCGGTGGAATTAAGGTTGAAAATATCACAGTAATCTTCAAAAAATACACGTACATATTTAAGGTAAATTAAACGTAAATCCGCCCTTCATTCAACCACTTTGTCGAAACTATTGGACTCGTTTATTCAACCGTTTTTCAACTGTTTTCCAGAAACGTTTATTCAACGATTTTTTCAAAACGTTCATTCTCCTCAATCTTTCAGATGTTTGGAACGTTTATTCTTATGTAATTCAACCCCCCCCCCGTGTTTGGAACGTTTATTCTTATGTTATTCAATCTCGGTGCGAGGAAGGCACCCAAACCTTGCTGCTGAAGCAGAGTAGCACCCAAGCTCAGTGCCCCTAAAAGCTTACGAGCCCAAGAATGCAGAGAAGAAGAGCGAACCAGGCACCTAGCCACCGGATAACCACCTCCTCTGGCTACAGCCCTGAGGCACAGGGCAGCCAGCGTCTCCCTGGCATGGATACGGAGCGGTACTTCACCTGCCTCAATGTGCAGCGCAGGCACTGGCGTCGAGCCACCTGTACTATCTGCATGGCTACCCTCGAGCCAAGAATAAAGGGCAAATGAAAATCAATGCATGACCAAACATATGTCCGATACAGTGTCGTGATGACCGATCGCTTTGCTACAGACCTATTAGAGGCCAGCGACTTGAGGGTCCCATGACGAGAAATCACACTCTCCCTAACATAACTTGGCGTCCAAAAACCAGGACAGTTACGGATCCAACCTGTACCCCAGGTAGCACACACAGGTGGCCGCTTTCACCAATGAGGCACCAACCCAAAGCGTACTGGCAAGCATCTGCCCGCGAGCAAAAATCATTAATTCCGTGCAGACAGAACCAGCCCCCTCTCCGCAAGAAGCGTGATTTCCCTGGCAATGATTCCCTCCAATGTTGACAACATACAACCCAAATCGGAACCAACCACCCAGACTGCCACATCATCTGCGTATGCCACTATGTTGCCTAACTTACTGAGAGCCTTGAAGATGGCGTTGATTGCTACTGCAAAAAGAGTTGGTCTCAGACAACTCCCCTGCAGCAGCCCTCTGTCTGTCGACCTCACACTTGACCAATAGCCATCAACCCTCGTGGTGTATCCCCAGACATCCAGCAGAGCAAGGATAGCCTCGCCCAAGGTCTCACCAACCCCCATTGACTGCAGAGCCGGCTTAACCCAGGCGATGTCCACCATGTCGTATGCCGCCTTAATATCAAGGAAAGCAACAACAGCTATCCGGTTGGCCACCCACGTTTCCCGGATCCCTGCCTCCATATAGAACATGGCATCCTGCGCATCCCTCAGTTTTCGAAAACCAAACTGGGCTGGGTAGAAACCACCCGACCCCTCCAGTACCTTATTTAGCCTACCAACTAACACCAGACTGATAAAGCTTCCTCACACAAGAAAGCAGGACAATGGTCTATAACTGGTGACCTGTGTCCTTGGTTTCCCCCTCCCCAACACAGGAGCAAGAACCAAGAACTGCCACGTTGCAGGGGTATCTCCTCTATCAAAACATTCCTGAAAAACAGCAAGTAGATCATGGCGGCCCTCACAGCCCAGCCCCTTAAGTTGTCCAAAAATTATGTAGTCTTTGCCCGGGGCCCCTCTAACTCTACAGGCATCTAAGGCGGCCTCTAGCTCCAGCAAGTTCAGTGGAGTATCAGACTCGGGATGCCCAGACCAAAGGTAGACCGGGGAAGCTGGTTCCTTAGGAGAATCAAAAACACGAGAGAAATTCTCGTTGACGGCCTCCACCATATCTCTCCCCCTCAAAATCCCTCCTCCTCTGTCCTGAACCCACTCCACCATAGAGCGTGGGTCTTGCGGTCGGATAAGACCCCACACAGAGGATAGAGAAACCCCCGCCTTAAACCTCTCACACAATCGCGCTCCAAAGGATTGTTTTTCATACCTCAGAATAAAACATATTTCAGCAGATACCCCAACGAACAAAAACCACCTCTCCTCCGAGGAGTGACGCCGAAAGTGCTGCCATGCCCTCCTCCGGTCACACACTGCTTTTCTACAAGCTGCTGTCCACCATGGCAGTTTTAGGACCCTCCCTCTGTCAAACCTACCCATGTTTCTACCCCTGACACGACTGTTCTTGCTAATTTCACGATCCTCCCCCAGCCAACGGGTAGCCCACGAACCAAAACTGCCCGCAAAGATCAACGGACATGCAAGCACACGACCAACCGCTGCACTTTCCTCAACCCGCCGACAAAGAGATATGGAGAAGTGATCACTTCCACGCAAATCACTAGAGACTTGGAAAGCAATGTGGTGAGAGACCCCCCGCAGACCCCAGGAAGAAGTCCAGGACTGACTCCTGTATCAGTCCCCCATACTTTCTCACAAAAGTTGTGGTGCCATCCTGAATAACTTTTAAATTCTGACCCTCCAAGGACTCCGCTATGACTCTCCCAGCAGTAACGCACCTCTCGTCTCCCCAAAGCCAGTGATGAGCATTGAAATTGTCCCCCAGGAGGAGAGGCCTGGCCAGCAAGTTCAACGAAGTATTCCAGTACACCCGCATGATGCTCTAAACTACATGGGCAAACCCCACCGTGAGCCATCTCCCATCTCCTCCCCTTCCCCCTCCCCACCAGACACGAAAAACACAGGAATCAACCCCAGCGCACCCATGATGAGGGAGAAGGAAAACGAAACACCGTTTTTGACAAACACACGAATGCCCGACCCAAGAGGGCCCCCGTGTCGTACAGTCAGCCAAATACGGGGCCACCCCTCCCGGGAGCTTGAATTCCAAAATCTCCAGGATGTCAAATTCATTACTTAAAATCCCAATGTCCTCGAATTTGTTGGCGGTTCCCCGCACATTCCAAGAACATATGTTGAAAACTAACTTAACACTCAACACCTAACAAAGAACAGTATCAACTCCCTGAACCTTTAACAATATCACCAACACCACAATGTCCACCAGCACAATCACCACCTTCACCACAATCTTCACCAGCACAATCACCACCTTCATCACAATTTTCACCAGCAATATCACCACCATCACCAATAGCACGATCACCACTAGCACAACCACCACAATCACCATTGCCACTCACACCACTGGAAGCGCCAGTGCCGGGTTGCAATTCCACCTCCATAGATCTACACTCCAACTCCCCCCATTCAAACCCTACTTCCACAACGGATTCGTGGATGGGCACCGCAATCCCTTCCTCCATAAACGCTGCCACATCTGCTGGGATTAGTAGTTCGGCCAAACTAACATCTGCTGTAACCCCAGCATCCTGTCCGGGAACCAGCACTGAAACAGGGACCGGCACACCTACCACCACTCCATCCTGGCCCTCTTCTTTCCCAAGTGAAGGGGACACCTCCTGTCCGAATACTTTCTGAGCTCCAGGTGAGGTGGTTGAGGAAGCCAGTCGAGGACGTTTCTTTGATCTTCTCCCTTTGCTTTGTACTGACCACCCCTTCTGGCTCTGGGCCTGAGCCTGAGCCTGGGCCTGGGCACCAGAACTGCCGCCCTCCTCCATCTGTACAACTTGACCACCGATATCTTCTGGGCCAGCACTAGATTCTTCCATCCTTCTAACACCTCCATCGGTTTGTGGCGCGTCACGCTTTGTAAACCGCCACAGATGTTAACATGGGGCTTCTTTCGGCATTGCCACTAGGCAGGTCGAGCAGTACACGTTCTGACAACACTTGCGGTCGTGCCCCCACGTTCCACAATTCAAACAACGAGGGGCCCTGTCGGCAATCACCAGAAGCACTGGGACTCCTTTCACTCCCACTATATCATGAAGCTCGTCGAAGAGGACCGAGTCTCTCAATCTCAGGTGTAAATTACAGACACCCGTGTGACAATGTTGAAGCTCCTCTATGACGTGGAATTCCATTCTGTGGCTTCTAATGGAGCCGTAGTCCACCAGCGCTCGTTGTACCTCTTCCACCGTGGCCTCCAACGGCAACCAATGCAAACGAATCCAAACCAGCCTCTCATGAAGATCGAAGATTTCCGCCTTGTACCCATTCAACAAGACGGACTTGCACTTCTTCACTGCTTCCTTGGTTGCGTACATGGCAAAGGTTACTTGAAATACATTGTAGGTCTTCAACCAACAGAGCCCAGTAATCTCTTCAAATCGTATGATTTGGGCCAACACATCACGAAGGGAACAGAGCAATATGGTTTTCCCTCCTGGTATGCAACAAAGATGAGGGACAACTGCATCCGAAAATTTGCAAGACTTCCTTTGTATAGCTTCTTGAGCCAAGTTAAAGTTCCACTCTGCTGGGCTAGCTCATACGCCTTTTCTTCTTCTGCATCTGGCCGCCACTGCACATAGTTATGGTCCCAGTTGGCTCTTGCCTTCTCAGCATACGAGTTTCCCTTTAACGAGGTATTCAAATTACGTTTATAAATACCTTCAGTTACAATACCGTTTGGTTCATTACTTGCATTGTTACCAGCTAATTGTTCTTCATTATTGTTGCTCTCTAATTGACCGCCACTGTATGGCTTCACAAGCCGTGTAGTACTCAAATGAACAAACAAACAAACAAACCGCCACTGTTTTCAGCATCTTTAAGTCTTCCTCCTGAAATGCCGTACAATTCTAGCTCCAACCTTGTGATTTCTTCCTCCTCTGCCAACTGCAGCAATTCTCCAAATACTTGATCCGAAGTGAGACCAGCATCGATTTCCCTTTGACTCAGTACTCCCTTGCGTCTTTGTTTTAGCAGAAATTGCTACAATGGTTGGGTGTCGGGAAAGTAAATTGTTGTGGTTTCAGTTAGGTAGCTAGTTGTGGAGAACCAAAATTAAATGGTCTTGGTTTTTCCTTAATTCTGCAAGTTTTAAACCTTAGGGTGCGAAGTCTTAAATTTTGAGGCCTACCAAAATTGGACGGCCAGCATGACTGAGTGACTTATTTACTTTTTCAAAGCAGGCTTCGGGAAGCCAGTTGAATTGTTTCCGCGATTGTTGGCCATGATACTGCAACAATCCAGAATCAACTACTCATCGAGATGACCCATGCTAAATGTAGACACATGCTAATGTGTTGCCATCAAATAATAATAATGAGACAAACCTTGGGCGGAACCTGAACATAAGTATGCATTTCTAATCTTCCGTTTTTTCGAAAACAAAAATCGGTGGACAGTAGACACATGATAGACCAGACCGCAGCAATTACAATAAAAAGGAAGCAAAAAAAAGCCAACAAATTAACTGAGCAAAAAACGGCTTCGCTGTTTAGAAAAAAAACATTAGAGCTCGTATCCCCATACTCACAGCCATCAAAGTACACGAATAAAAATGGATTAGAGTTCACTCGAACGCAACGAACTATAATTTGAAACCCAATTCACAAAACGTAAACCCACAAACACACACAAAATAACGCCATAAACAGCAAAATGCCCACAAACCACCGCAAACACCTAACACCGAACACCGAAACATAAACTTTTCAAACATAAATTCTTCTTTCTTTCTGACATAACCATTGATCAAAAACAGTCCTTGATTCTTTGTATTGGAGTTCAAATTATAGTTCATTGCGTTCGAGTGAACTCTAGTCCAGTTTTATTCGTGTACCTTGACGGCTGTGAGTATGGGGATACGAGCTCTAATGTGTTTTTTTCTAAATGGCGAAGCCGTTTTTTGCTCAGGTAATTTATGTACTACGAGAGCCAACATGTTGTGATTTCATTTACACAGGTCTTATTGCTGGCCACTTTACAAATGGAGGGCGACGTCAATGTTGATGCGCTACTGCGAGATTTAATAAGATTGAGAGTGTTGACGGATAGTGAGGTCAATTTCGGCCTAATCTCTGATGAGACTTTCGCCCAAGTGATGCGTGAAGCAGAGAAGCGAGGCATATCGGCGGTACGAGTGAGGAGCAAAGGTGTGACAACTGGCATTAGGGTTATGTCCGTGATCCAGCGAGGAGGAGCACAAGATGAAACTAGCAGACAGGCGGTGGACCACGAGAAGGAGACAGGTAGAATAACCGCAGTCAAGACGGTCTCAAAACTCTTTAGTGAAGCAGTGGCAGACATTAGTGGAGGTGGTGCATGGTCGGACAGTGAAGTGGACTCGGAACGAGCAGAAGAGATGGCTGAGCAGTGAGGAAACCAGAAAAATTTGCAGGCATTGAAAAAATTGTATGGAAGAGCACTAGCCAATATGCAGATGCCCAGGTCAGTGTTGTTGATCTGCTACCCAGGTGGAAAACCGTATTCTGCAACACAAATATACCTAGCAGTTGAACAGGTTGTAGGCATAGCAGAAATAACACATGTGAACACTCTCCGTGCGGCACACACATTTGAGGTTGCATTAAGTTCGCGAGCGGCAAAACAGAGGCTGTTAGGAGCCCAAATAGTTCTCAATAATCACCCCGTCGAAATGCACGACTTGCACGAGCACCGACTTGCCTGGCTACCGGTAGGCATCACGCCACAGGAGATTGCCACTGGCTTTGGCAAGATCGCCGTCATGGAGAAACATTCATTCGAGAAGTTGTATGTGAGAGGCAGGGTTGTGTGTGAAAAGGGGGTGCGCCAAGTGACTTTGCGCCTTAGAGAAGGCATCACTATTGATGAAGTCCCGGACGTAGCCTTGATCAAGGGGATTCCCACACTTGTGATTGTTTGGCGACAAGGCCCCAAAGTGCTTAAGATGTTCTGCGCATGGGTACTTCAGGCGCGTGTGCGTCGCCATCTCGTGCGACCTTTACGGCATCTGGCGCGACCCACGCCAGCTTTGTCCACACCTGCAAGAAGCCAAGCGGTTGGCGGACTTGAAGGCGCACGAAGTTCCTGCGTCGCGCTACGAGTTGACTCAACGGCTGCAGCAGGACCACCCTCGGCAGCAGCGGAGTGGAGGCCTGGAGCGCAGTGCCCTCAGCACCAGTGCCCCGTGTTTGGTACCAGCACCCGACGGGCGCCCGAGTGGCTCTGGAGCTAAAGATAGGTCAAATTCGCTTTCTGAAAACAGTGATTGCATGTTTAGGGATTCGTTACAGACCCGTGAAAATCAAGATGGCGATGCCCAGTGGATCATCCATCCAGCAAAGTGTAAGAAGGGGGTGAGCAGAAGCGTAAGAAGGCCCAATCGCCTGTTGTAGCAGCTACCAATGCCACATCGCAGGTGGCCGTGACATCGCCGGTAATTGAAATGTTGAGTGAAGAGGGTGTAGAAGAAAGGGAGCTTGCAAAAAAAGTATGGAAGGAGCAACGGGGACCCAAGAAGTCCTGCCTGACCTTGGAGGTAGTGTGGGAGCCGTGTGTGGAGCTGCAACGCATTTGTGCGTTGCACAAATTGTGCGTATACTTCGTAGAGCAATAGTGAATTGAGTGACGGCTTTACGATGGCCACTGACACCAGCAGCGGGGTCAGTACCTCGCAGGTGAGTGACGGTGGGGGTCTGGTGGGATAAGGGGGTCCCGCTTCTAACCTAACTCTCCCATTCGACCCGTACAGCTTAATAACTTGGAATCTAAGGGGGTTGACAAGTAAATTGAGTGAGCTAGAGCAGCTGCTTCATTACACCAATATACTTGGAGTGCAGGAGGCTGTTGACGTTCGAGGTTTAGATGCTGCATTGTGGAAATCTGACTTCGTCCATTCGGGGTGTGTGGGGTCGGTGTTTTTATTAAGTGGGCAGTTCCATATTTGAATGTTGATACTAGCGTTGAGCTGGTAGGTGTTGATGTTGTAGCTGTGAAAGTATGGATGTGGAGTGTTGGGCAACGGTAGTTTTTCTTCATGCGACAGGGTACTCGTCAGTTGCGGATTGGTCAAGGTGGCTTGGGCAGTTCCAGTGGCCGGTCATTATAGGTGGTGACTTTAATGGTCACCACTTCGACTGGGGTTCATTGCGTATAGCTAGCAAGGGGTGCAGGCTCGCTGAAGCCATTCAGTCAACTGGGCTGCAGATTGTACATGACGGTACACCAACTTTTGTACGCTGGTAGCGTGACACTGTGCAGGAGTCAGTGTTGGATTTTTCTTATGCTCTCCTGACATTGCTGATTATTACTGCTGTCAGGTTTCTGATGATTTGCGTGGTAGCGACCATCTTCCAGTGATTCTGCGACCGCGTTCCTCTGCTGTTCTTGGCGAGACCTCTGTGATCTCAGGCGCGCGTGCGTGACCGATTGTAAGCGATGGTATCTTTGCGAGTTGGGTTAGTCAATTGGCCAGAGGGCGCGTTAAGAGTCCGGTGCGTTCGAGGGCGTCTCTCAAGCCAGAATGGTGGACGCACAGTTGCACAGTTGATGTGCGAGACCGGCGGCGAGCCTACCGTAAATGGAAGCGGTCCCGATGTGACGAGCAGTGGTGGGAATACACGGGGATTATGCGGGAAAGCAGGTTGATAATACGGAGCGAGAAAGCAAAGTTTGCTGAGAAAATCTGCGTGAGTGTAGGGGGTGCATGCTCACTCGCACAGGCTTGGTGTTGTCTCACCCCAGGGGTTGCCAAGACGGCCATTTCGTGGGTCTACAACTCCACGGGGTCGAGCAGGAGCGTCTCCACGGTGAAGAGATCGCTCACGAATTTAATGCACGCTTTGCTAGTGTTTATTCACTGTCAAGTGGGTCAGCCCAACGGGTTGAGACTGGTCTGGCAGTGTCACACGTTGGTGACCTGCCTTGGGTCCAAGCGGAATTACGATCAGAGCTACGCAAGTGCTGGAATGCGAGTGCTGCACGCGTTGATGGTGGGAGGTATAGTGGTTTGAAGAGGGACCTTGAGCTAGGAATCAGTAAGGTACTCCCTCTCTTCTGCGATCTTTTGACTGGTGCAGATATGCCCCCGTCATGGATGTTTACTGTACTTGTGCCTGTGCACAAGCAGGGTAGCCCTAGGTTGGAACTTGTGAACTACAGGCCCATTGCCTTACTGTCTTGCATTCGAAAGGTTTTGGAGCGCGTATGGTTGTCAAGCATCTAGAGTGGCACCTAGAGTATTATGGCTGTCTTGCTGGAGTCCAGTTTGGTTACCGACCAGACAGGAGTGCCCAGGATGCGTACTCTTCTTGCTCTCTAGTGTTAGAGAAACGTGGATGCGGGGAGACATAGTGTTAGCTGTTTTCTTAGACATAAAAGTAGCGTATGACACTGTCTCCATCCCCTGGGTTGAAGCGTCTTTGCGGAGGATGGGCGTGAGTGTACTCCTTGTCAGGTTGATTGTGGCCCTCCTTGGTGAGCGGGCTTTTGCCACACGCGTTGGGCATCACTGGTCAGCGACGGACTCAACGTGTCTGGGTCTCCCACAAGGAAGTTGCTTCAGTCCAACGTTGTTTGCTGTCGCCATCAATGATATCCTGGTGGAGATTGGTGAGGATTCCAACATCGTCTGCTATGCAGAAGATGTTGCTGTCTAGTTCGTTGGCCGAAATCTTGAGTCGCTAGCATGTGCGGCGCAAGGAGTTCTTGACAGAATTGCCTCCCTCCTAACCGAGAGTGGACTCCTCCTTGCGCCAGCCAAAACTGAGGTGGTGGTGTTCTCACGGTCTGAAACTGTCTGGCAGCCAGCAGTCAGTTTGCGCATTGGGGATCAAGTTGTTAGCCCTGTGAAGAGCGTTAAGTACCTAGGTTTGGTCCTAGATTCAAGGTTGACGTGGAATTTGCATGTTAGCAGGGTACGGCAGAAAATTCTGGCAATGACAGCGATTTTGCTGCGACTGGCATGTAAGGGTGTTACGCGGGGAGTTCTGCCAGCAATGTACCGGACCTTTATCCGGTCGGTGCTAGACTACTCTTTGCCCTTCTTGTGCAGTTTGCAGCGGCATGAGCGATCGCTGCAAGTGGCGGTGAACGTGTGTTTGCGTGTTGTGTCCGGTTTCATGGCTACCACGCCGGTGAGTGCACTGTGTGTTAAGTGTAATGAGCCCCCGGTCGAGCTGCGCGCGTGCGAACTGTTAGTTGCACTTTGCCTCAGGAACCTCAGTAGAGGCCGAGATGACCCAGTGGCAAGGATTCTGAGTGACTATGGAACTCTAAGCGACCGAGCGTGAACTGTTTTAGGCGAGGCTGGACTAGGGGTCACTCTGATGCATAACGTGGCAGGAACTGTGCAGGCTGTTGCGTGTACCAGGCCTCTGGGTCCTTGGACATGGTGAAACAGCAGAGGTTTTCCGGAATGGGGTCATGGAGTGCGAGGTGTACTGTGATGCCTCGTTCCTGCCAGGGATGGAGAGAGGGGTGTTGGCATAGTCATCCCCTCTCTGAAAATGGAGTGCAAGCGTAGTGTGCAGGGTGTGACGTCTAGTACGATTGCCGAGCTGGTGGCGATTTCGGTAGCACTGGATGTTGCTGTACATATGCACCTCCCGAATTTCACGATTTTCACGGACTCGTTGGCGAGTTTCGACTCGTTGGGCGCATCTTGACTCGTTGGGCACATCTTGACGTCCGCGATCCGCTTGTATATTCAATCGGTTGGAAGTTCTGGGTCGTGCTCTGCTCGAGCGTGGTCTCCTTTCGGTGGATTAGAGGCCACAGTGGGAATACCGGTAATAAGATAGCAGATGGTCTTGCGCGTGACGCTACACGCGTCGAGTGCACGCAGGTGTCCGCGGTTACATCAGCACGTAGGCGCCGTGTAACCGTGCGCCAGTGGGCATCGACCCAGTGGCAAGAATCGTGGAATATGGCGCGAGATGGCAGTACACTTCATTCTGTACATCCATACTGCTCCAGCACATCAAACATTGACAGGTTGTCCCTTCGGGATGCTAGGATTGTTTCGAGGCTCCGCGTTGGCTTCACGATGCTGCGGGTCAACAGATTTCAGTTTCGCTGGGTAGACTCTACTTTGTGCTCCTTGTGTCGCCTTGTGGAGACGCCGGAGCAAGTGTTAACGGCATGCCAGAAATTTGTAGATGAGCGACGGCGTTTGGCCTCCTGGATGGGCTCTCCACCGAGGGTAGCAGAAATTTTGTCACATTCTAGTGGTTTGCGACCAGTGGCGCGGCTGCGGGCGGTTGCTGCGTTCATTGTAGACACAGGACTTTCTGATTGACCTCCCCCCATCGTCATCACACCAGCGAGGCACTGACAATGTAGTACGCCAAGGAGTGAGGATGTGAGCCCCGAGACTAGGGTGGAGAGAGCCGAGCCAGCACGGAGACGTGTGATGCAGTGCAGTGTAGTGTGGTGCGGTGCAGTGCAGTGCAGTGCGGTGCGGTGTGGTGTGTGCGGTACAATGGTGTAGTTTCCGTGTACTTTACATGCGGGTGTAGTTTGTAGTTTTGCATTATAATGTAGTTCGTAATGTAGTGTAGTTCATATTGTAGTTTGGGGTGCGTGGCAGAAGGCCGTGGCCTCAATTAAAATTTAGAATGGAATGGAATGTCTTGCGTAATGTTCTATCCTTCTGTCGTGCAACATGCAGATTTGTGTATTGATGTGTATCCTTGTTTATCTATGCAGGGATTTTAGTTTGTGGTGCACCGGATGTTAGAGTTAAGTTAGCAATAAGTAGAGTGAGTCCATGACGTTGGGGTCTGTAGTACTCAAGTAATAAAGTAATAATAATAATAATAAAGACAGTAAAGATAAGCATCGTGCGTCACAAGTTTAAAGTGATTGTTAAAGCAGTTGTTAGCCTCTCCTTTTTTCATTCTTATTTTCTATACGATCTATAGCTGTATGTTTTTGGCCATATGGGGAAATGCACAGTCGAGTTAATATGGGATTGATTGATTGATAATTAATTGAGCTTTCAAGGCCTACAACCTATGCGCTCACTCTAAACTTAACCTAACTTAACCTATACCCGGAGTACCCATGTTCTAAACAAACAAAATTCACCTACCAACCAGATAAACCATAGGGACTCCCTTTCCACCCGTATTGGAATCGCTGGGTCGCCTTACAAAACCCCACCGTCTTACGCAGATACCCAATCCCCTGTGCCGAATGGGGCGCAACACCTAACACTGCTAGCAAACGATCACCTCCCCCATCTAACATAAAACGCCGTTGTAACGCCCACAGAGGACATTCCAACAGAAAGTGCTGTACGGTTTCCTCCCCTCTACCACATAGACACTGGGGTGTACGTGCCCAACCCATACGGAACATGTGCCCCCGCAATTGCACGTGACCCGTCCGCAGTCTAGACAGTAAACCAGCATCACACCGGGAGAGGACATCAAGATATTTGGGACACGACGTCGTTGGGTGCAATCCATATAAAGTACGACCTACCCTACCAACTGACCACTCCTCTTGCCACTCATCCACAAAAATCTTAGCCACCACCGGCCGTAAATCCCTTGCGCCCAAGCAAAAACTCACCTTGGGTGCCCCCCCTCTCTGAACCCCGCTTGGCCAAACTGTCAGCCTGTTCGTTGGCCAGAGTGGCCCTGAATCCACCCGATAGAGACAACACACCCCATCTGAGAGAGTGAAAAGTTTCCACCCAATGTCA
The DNA here is from genome assembly GCA_023313725.1 of Lithobius niger. Taxonomy (NCBI): domain Eukaryota; kingdom Metazoa; phylum Arthropoda; class Chilopoda; order Lithobiomorpha; family Lithobiidae; genus Lithobius; species Lithobius niger. The sequence goes on from JAHWFP010213572.1 coordinate 100,731, forward strand.
AACGCAATTGGGTGGGTGCATTGAAGTGCCCTGAAACAACGACGCAAGAACCCAAGCCCTGCACGGCAATCAGTGAGAACATGGAACTCTGGTAGCCGAACAGCAGTGCCAATGTCCAGGGCCACCGAGATTGCCACAAGCTCCCCAATAAAAGCAGATGGGAGAGAGTCTAGCGTATAGGAGTACTCTAACCGATAACCAGGAATGCATACCCCAACTCCTCCTACGCACCGTTCTTGAAGAAAAGACGCGTCACAATAGATCGCCTCGCTGCCCTCATCAATAGCTCCCTCCTGCATCGCCCGAGCCGCCACAGAACACCACACCCATGGTGCCTTAGGATGCACCATACACGGGTGAGAAAATCCCAACAGCCCTGCATGCAACAGCAGCGATGCCCCTAGCCCAGGAGCACCCAGGAGGTCCCGTGCACCTTGAGACAAAGACATTATAATCTAAAATAATGCGACCCAAGGGGTCTCCCTCACCGCGCGCCACAGCTCGCTGGCAGACCCTAACCAGCAGTTCCTTAGCCCACAAGGACATTAGTGCATCACCAGCCTCAACTTGCAATGCTGGGACAGGCGTCGAGGGTAGACAACCAGTAACCACCCTGAGACACTGATTCAGAGACACCTGTACCTCCCGATCCACTTTCTTAGAGACTTCCTAAACTGGAAAATGGTAATCAGCACTCGAACGCATGAATACCCTATAAAAGGAAGTAATCGTACCACGACGAGCGACTGTCTTGTTGTTAGCCAAGGACTTCAAGACATTACCCCTCGCCGTAATATTCCCTTTAATAGCTGTCACATCCTGTGTCCACTGGAGTTGCGGGTCTAGCCAAAACACGGAATATCGAACCTTCGCTTTAGCCCATACCCGCGTACCATCTACCAATAATGACCCCTCCAACTTGCTACCCCGCCGAAAAATCATTAACTCTGGACAGTTGGAGGCCCCGGGCAGCCAAGGCTCGAGATCCCAAGGCAACCGCCTCCTCCAGAGCCGCCAAGATGGTGTGCAAGTCCTTGCCTGTAAGCCAGACAGCTACATCGTCAGCATAGGCGACCACATTAACCACTGAGCTAAGTTCTAGTAATACATCATTAATCGCCACAGCAAATAGTGCTGGGCTTAAGCAACTGCCCTGCGGAAGGCCCCTTTCTGTAGATCGCACATCCGACCAAGCACCCCCAACCCTAGTAGCAAACTCCCTCCTGCCAAGGAGAGCACTCACAGCCGCCCTAAGTTTTCTACCAACACCAAGACAATCAAGGGAGTACCCTACCCAAAATATGTCAACCATATCGTAGGCTGCCTTGATGTCAAGGAAAACCGCCACGGCGAAACTAGCATTGACCCAGGCCTTTCTAATGCCTGATTCCAGAAACAGCATCGCCTCTTGTGCCCCACAATTCCGTCGAAACCCAAATTGCGCATGGAAAAGGCCCCCCGAGTCTTCGATCTGCCAAACCACACGGTTTATCAACACTCTCTTGTACACTTTACGTGCACACGAGAGGAGTGCAATTGTCCGGTAGCTCGTGACTATAGTCAGGTTTTTCCCCCTACCTACCACAGGAGTTAAAACTGAAAAGAGCCAAGAATGAGGCACAGGGACACCATCAAAGCGACTCTGATAAAAAGCAAAGAGTGAATCCCGGCCCCTAGAGTCCAGCCCCATCAGATCGCCGTAAGATATCCTGTCGCGCTCCGGACTCTGCAAGAGTCAAGAGCCGCCACAAGTTCCTGCATCGCCAGCGCTGCATCAGACCCCTCAGAATCACTCAAAGGATACACCGTGGGTGGGTTAGGGCCGCAAGGAGCCCTATAAACATCTGCAAAATTTGCGTTGAAGGCCTCCGCCATTCAGTGACCAACTAGGACCTCCCCAGAAACCCAAGCCAGAGTAGAACTAGCATCCTGAGGGTGCACCAGGGCCCAAGCGCGAGAGATAGGAAGACCCTGTGACACCTGATCACAAAGTCTGGCCCCATACTGCATTTTCTCCCGTCGGAGGATGAACCTAGTTTCCTGAGCAATCCCAAAGTACTCGAACCACCGCTGATCAGAACGGAGGCGAATGAACCGCTGCCATGCACAGCGTCAATCCCTGATAGCCATTACGCATGCCGGCATCCACCAAGGAACGTCTCGCCTACGCTTCCGCTTATTCACCCTATGTTCCTTCCCCTCCCTGAAATCCACTCCTGAATCCAAGGGGCAAAATCACCCGATCCTACTTTCGGTCTAACCGAATACCGGTGGTCATCCAGGACCCTAGAGTTAGCACCATTCCACGACAATGCTACAGGAAAATGGTCGCTACCTCTAAGGTCCGTTGAAACATCAAAGGAGAAGTGCGGCGCCAATTCACTTGTGCACATAAACATATCTAAAATGGACTCCTGGATACTAACCCCATATTTACATACAAATGTCGGTGTACCGTTCTGAATAACTGTAAGATCAAGTTGCTCCAATAAGTCAGCAATGACATTACCCCGCGCATCACAGCGCCTGCTGCCCCAGAGTGAGTGGTGTGCATTAAAATCCCCACCCAACACCAAAGGCCTCGGGAAGTAGGGAACCCACGCCACCCACTCCTGCTGGGACACACGTCCGGTAACATGCACCACACCCACTGTTAGCCACCCCACCACACTCTAAACACACATGCATCCACTCCCCTACAGAGGGGGTAGGGGGGAATAGAAAATGGCACCCAGTCCCGAACGAACACCCTAACCCCCGAATTGGTGGGTCCAGCAATTCCAATAAAGCCTTTCAGTACTGGGATTACACCCATTGGGAGCCTCGTCTCCAGTAAACCCATAATTTCAACTTTCCCACCTAAACATACTATTTCCTCCTCCTTGTTCCGTATACCCCGTACATTCCACGTACATAAGGTGAACGGCAAAGAATGCTTAGGTTAGGTTAAGTTATTCCCTGGGGCGATGGTTCCACACATAGTAATTCCCCATCTCCATATAAATTGCTAGAATCACTGAACACGCTTTCAATAGTGCTAGTTCCGTCAGTGCTGCTGTTTTTCACAGAACTAGTGCCACTGGACACCTCCACTGCGTGTTCTATATCGGCCATAAATTCCTCCTCACTCCACACCAGCCTCTCTTCACCTGTCGGGCACTGTACGTTACACCCTACACGAACCGGACCACTGAACACAATTGCTTCATTCATTGGCACATCATCATTCCACACCACATTACTATCAACAGCTGGATAGGATTCCTCATACACTACAATTGCTGAAGCACTTTCTATTTCTGCACCAATATGCTGCATTTCACTGGCACACACATCATGCACAACCACTTCACCTGCTATCGTGCTCTTCTCAGGACCCTAAATGACTGGACCCACTTCCGCAGGGAACCCTCCTGCTGCAACCTCCGTGCCCAACATCATTTCACCAACCACCTCTCCAGCACGTACCTCACCACAATACACCACATCCAGGGACGAGAAACGGTTTTCAGTCACTGCCGCCACTTTAGGTAATGGCGGGGAGCTTGCTAGCGCCGATCTCGAAGCAGATGCCTTGCGTCTCCTTGACCTACACTGCGTAACCCACTCACCATCTTGTTTGTCCATTGGTGCACCCCGCGAAGGGCCAGCAGCCCCAGACATCTCAGCTCTCACTGGCACATCAGTATTTACAGTTAAATGAGCGCACAGACCATCTCACGGCAAGCTCATTTTACATACTCGGCAATATTTATTGGGGTTGGCCCTCTGAACGTGACCTCGAATTCCGCAATTTAAACATTTGGTCCGCCACAGCAAGCAGAGCAACAATACCAAGCACTCCAATAACATTAGGGACGTCGTCTACCATCACCGAGTCCTTTAAATGCAAAATACCACATCGAACCCCAGTGCGACAATGACGCAAACCTTCCATCGTATAGAGTTCATGGTGCAACTCTACTATTTCCCCATAGTTGGCCAGTGCACGCCTTAATGTCGACGTCTTGAACATATAATGGCAGCCAGTGTATCCTGAATCGCAGTGATCTGTTATGAAGGTCGTAAACAGCTGCAGAGAAACCCCCAACTTGCAAACGTCCTTTCTTCTTCACCAGTTGTTTGGCTTCACAATCGCTGAACTGAACCTGAAAAGCATTACCAGCTCTAAACCAACCCATGCCAACAATGCATCAAAGATCTACTACCGGCGCTAATGCGTCCCTCAGGTTCTGTAACACGTACGGTATGCCTGCTTGTACTGCTATGTGACCAATGTCCGTTCCATGGACAAATATGGGATGTTGGTCTGTCAACAATCCCATTTCACTTAATTTCGACAGAATTTCTTTTCAGTATGTACATGCTAGTTTTTTCCCTGGAACGTAGAGAATCTCTTTAAAGCTTAATAGAACTTTTTCTTCCGAAACTGTATAGAATTCTTTCTGTGTAATCTCTATAGAACACAAGCTCTCAGAACTATACAGAATATATTTTTGCAAGTCTTTTATTATATTTTAAAAGAGTTAGGCCTGTAAAATATATTACACGTTTGGAAACCATTACGAGCACGCTCACAACCGTCTTTTTGTTTGAATTTTATGTCACGTGATGGTAATGATGTTGGCTTGCTAGAAGAAATAAGGAATATTGCCCCGCATTTTCAACCTTTCTCTTGCGGAGTATTTGTGTAGAAATTCAGCACATTTTCAACGAAACTGGACAATGTTTTCTTTATTACATTTCAACCATTTTCTGCTTGAAATTGACGATTGCCACTTACACAAATAAACTGGCGAATTTACTTAGAAGAGTATCGCATTTTCAACACAAGTGGGACCAGCAACAAACACGGAAAAATCGTTCAATTTAGGAAGAAACACGACAAAACAATTTGGAAACATAAATAATACGTTGAAAATTGGTTGAAAATATTTCAACCAATTTTCAACGTATTTTTTACGTTTCCTGCTACCCAATATTTCACCATAATTGAACGGTATATTTCAACCAATTTTCAACGTTTTATTTACGTTTCCTGCTACCCAATATTTCACTACAGTTGAATGGAATCTTTTCAACCAATTTTCAACGTATTACTTACGTTTCCTGCTACCTCATATTTCACCAAAATTGAATGAGGGAAAATGATAGTTTTTTCAACGTAGCTAGTTTCAACTAAACAACAATAAAAGTGAAAAAAATAGTTGAATTTTGATAGAAATATGGTTCTTCAAATTATTTCAACCAATCTCCCATATTTCAACGTCAAATAAAATTACCCATGCTGCCTGGGGAAGGAGTCCCTGGGTTCGCCTAAATTCCATCTTCTACGTACACTTTGGTACTCGATGAATTCTCCGGAGGAAAAGCAGCATGTCTTTTTATTTATTGCTTGTTGGAACTGCTTATTGGACTGCTTGTGGGAACCCCGAAAGCAACGCCGGGGGTTAATATAAATTGCGTTTTTCCTTACCACAGAGGGATAAATGCACTGTGGTGCCAATTACGGCATCGAGCAGTGGCCCGCACTATGCCGAAGGAATGTACTAGGGAAGGGCGGCTGTCTCGTGCAGCTGTGTTCCTGACCACGCTTTGGCACAGCTTGCCTGAACCCATAAGTGATGGGATTAAGAGAGTTCTGTAAGATGATTTGGTTCTGTGATACCGTGTGACTGCACGTACGAAATAAATGAAAGAAAGATGGGCAAGTAGAGCTTGAAAGCTAAATGGAAAGCGGGGTTCTGTCAAAGTGGTGGCAAACTTGGAGAAAAATGGGAAATCCACAAATGCGCTCGGTACGAGAGACACCGCCCGTCCTCGTGACCGAAAAGAGCGTGACACAAAAGGACTATATTCAGAAGTTACTTGAGACTTACCTGCTGCTTTGTTGATCTTGCTGTGCGATGTCGCCGGAAGGTGTTAGCACTTGGGCGCCAGAGGCATGACATTTCGGAGAATGGTAACTGTTAACGAGCTTTGAGCTTGGAAGCAGCATTGCCGTGACCTGACTTGGGAGTCTCGGTACTTGTGCTATAGATCCTTGGGCGGGCGTTTGATCCTTTGGCTTTGACCGTAGAGGTTGGGTGTGTCATGCACGGACCGCCGGCGAATGCATTTAAGAGACTGGTCTTGTACTGTAGATGAGCACTAACGCTTTGTCTGGGCCTACCGTAATCTTGCGTAATCGGTTTTTGGTTGGCCCGTTATTCTACCGATGATTAAGGCACACTGGCCGCGTGGCGGGTACGCATCCAGTATCCTAGGCATAGCTGATGAGCTTAGAAATGGTGTGGGACTGGACTCACTTGTGTAGTAGTCTGCCTGCCCCTCTCGTGCTCATAACTAGTTCGAGATGATGTTGGCTGCAGGCCTGTGAGTCTAGAGAGTCTTGCTGAAAGAGTTAAAGGCTTGGCCCTATTGTAAGCTTGCTCCGTTGGTCTTCAGGCTATGGACGGGTACGCAAGAGTAGCATGTCGAGCCGTGTTTGAGCTTGAGTAGATGGACGATCCTAACTTGCTTGCTTTGCATGTCTCCGTTTTGGATTGGCAGTGCTTGAGTGGTGGGCGAAGTGGTTGTTGCTTTTTGTTGTTCCCTGGGATGCATTGACTGTGGGCGAACAGGTCTGGTGATGCGCTGCAGAAAGCGCATGAACATTAGCGGCTTGGCCCTACCATAAGGTTGCTCCATCGGTCTTCGGGCTATGGACGGTTATGCAAGGGTAGCATGTTGAGTTGTGTTCAAGCTAGAGTATGTGGTCGATCCTGACTTTCTTGTCTCACATATGTCCGTGCCCCGTGTTGAGCTTATTAAGTGACAGGCATATCGGCTGTGGCTGGGCGTTTCTGAGTCCAGGATGTGTTGGCTGTGGGTGAAAGAGCCTGGTGATGTGCTGCTGAAAGAGTTTGGTCCGGCTTGGCCCTACCGTAAGCTTGCTCCATTGGTCTTCAGGCTATGGACGGGTACGCATGGGTAGCATGTTGAGCCGTGTTCGAGCTTGAGTAAGTAGACGATCCTAACTTGACTGCCTCGTGCCTTTGTGTCTTGGGCTTGGAGTTCATGAGCTGTGGCTGAAATGCGAGACTTTGTTTTGTTTTGGATGGATGTCGTTTGTGTAGTGGAAAAACGTGCCCTTGTGTGTGGCTAGTAGCTGGCCGACTTGCTTCGTGGTCTGTGTGTCGCGCTCTCCTTCTCCGGAAGGTTGAGGGATTAGTTTAGTTTAGTTTTATTATGAGAGTTTACTCGGCCCTAACGCCATACACTCTGCCCTATACTTACAAGCTAACTTACGGCTAAACATGGAAACACCACCAATACAATGAAGGCTCAGTTCAACAATTCTTAACTCCTAGTTCCTGCATGGCTGATGAGGGAACACAGGAACCTGAGGTTACAAGCAAGCCAACGTTGGGGCTGTCACGAATTAATAAACAAGAGACTCAAAACGTCCTGTTGCTTTACAGAAGCCAAGAGTTTTACGAAGATTCTGCTTATCATGAGGAACATGGGGGGAACTCCCAAAATTACGACTAGAGGATCCCCTCCTCCATCAAACACGAAGCGACGCTGCGCAGTCCATAAAAGACACTCAATCAGAAAGTGAAAAACCGTTTCGTCAGACCTACCACACTTACAGCGAGGGGTCCTAGCCCACCCTAGTCGAAAAAGATGGGCACGCAACTGGGCGTGGCCAGTGCGCAGTCTAGACATGACACCAACCTCCCTCCCCGATATGGCGTCCAAACATTTAGGAACAGAAACAGTCGGGTGAATACTATGGAGCAAGCAGCCAGAAGGACCACTGGCCCACTTCTCGCTCCACTCTCGAGTGCAGTGTCGCCAACCACAGGACGCAGATCAACTGGGCCAGTCCTAAAGTTCACTGCGGGGTCCACTTGATAGGCACCTTTTTTGGCAAGGTCGTCTGCTAATTCATTGCCAAAAATATTGCAGTGTGCCTTAACCCACTCAACCCTAACAAGACAACCGGCTTGGTGAGCTGCATACAATTTCCAGCCGATCTCTGCTGCCATTGGGTGGGAGACCTCCATGGATGCAAAACACCTCCGGAGGAACCCCACACCAGCAAGGGAGTCCGTCAGGACAGTAACTCTCAGTGTTTGCAAATCAAGTCCGATGTCCAAAGCCACAGAAATTGCTACTAGTTCACTCACAAAGGCCGAAGGAACCGCCAGCAACCGGTAGCTGCGTTCAATCCGAAGACTCGGGACACAGACGCCGATACCCCCTGTTCCGTCTTCTACAAGAAAAGAGGCGTCACTAATCACAAGGACAACCGCAGGGTCCCGGCTGTGCCTGGGGTCACCACTGAGTGGCTGAAGTGCCGTACCACACCAAAGCCACGGTGGGGGGGGGGTGTTATTGTAAGAGGGGCATGGGAGGCGCGACAAATATGGCTCAACGAGAAGGGAAGCTCCTATTCCAGAGGATCCAAGTAAGCTCCGAGCCTGCTGCGAGAGTGACATGTAGTCTCGGATAATCACTGCCAACGGATCAGTATTGCCTCTTGCTAGAGCTCGAAGACAGATCCGAGCTAGCAGTATCTTGGCCCTGACATCAACCGGGACGTCACCCGATTCCACCAGCAATGCAAGGACCGGGGTAGACGGCAGACAGCCAGTTACCACCTGCAGGTAACTGTTCAACGACACTTGAATACTCTTCATAGCTCTTTTGGAAGTGAAAAGGAGTGTAGTGTGAAAATCAGTACATGCTCTAATGTACGACTTATAGAGCATGTTCACGGTGGCCCTCTTCGCAACAGACTTATTGCCAGCGACTGACTTCAAGATATTAACCCGAGAGGAAATCGAGTTCCTGGCAGCTTCCACGTCATGGATCCAGTCAAGACGTGGATCCAGCCAAAATCCGAGATATCTAACTTTAACTTTAGCGATGACAACTGTACCATCAACCGTAATGGACCCAGTAGCCTTGATGCCATGATGAAAGATCATAGGTTCTGCTTTACTACTAGAAAGTGCCAACCCGCGAGCAGCTAACAGTTGGGAACCAGCAGCAACAGCCGTTTCGATACCGGAGAGGAGCGCAGGCAAGTCACTCCCTGTCAACCACACCGCAACATCATCAGCATAGGCGACAACGTTGACGGTAGTGCTCAGCGCAACAAGCACAGCATTCATGGCTACTGCAAACAGTTCTCGGCTAAGACAGCTTCCCTGAGGAAGCCCTCTATCAGTTGTCAGCACTTTGGACCAGGAGCCGTCTACCCTAGTCACAAACTGCCGAACACCAAGGAGAGCCATCACTGCTGCCCTAAGTTTTCCTGAGACACCAAGCCCGGCCATAGAGTGGTCCAGCCAGGCGATATCCACCATATCATACGGCGCCTTGATATCAAGGAAAACAGCAATCGCGTAGCAGTCATTAACCCAGGCTTCTCTAATGCCAGATTCAAGGTAAAGCATGGCATCTTGAGCCCCTCTGTGCTTACGGAATCCATACTGGGCACCAAAAAGCTTGCCAGAGTCCTCTACCTGGCACACAAGCCTGCTAATGAGCATTCTTTCGTAAACCTTACGAGGGCAGGAGAGGAGGGCTTTTGGCCTGTAGCTAGTAACCGCTGTTCTCGGCTTACCCCTGCCTAAAACAGGAGCAAGCACAGAAAACAGCCATGACTGTGGGGTTGGGGCCCGGTCATATAAACTTTGAAAAAATTTCAGTAAGTCCGTGTGCCCGTTCAGGTCTAAGTTTTTTATCTGGGTGTATGTAACACCATCGATTCCTGGAGTGCTTTCAAGACGGCATGAATTCAGTGCAGCAGAAAATTCAAGCATGGTAAGAGGCAGTTGGGCAGCACTCAAGTCCTCAAATACGGCTGGGGAGGGTGGGGGAGGGCCTTTGGGTGCACTATACACTACAGCAAAATTATCATTGAAGGCGTCCGCGAGACAAGATCCACGAAGAACATCCCCCTTTGGTCAAAAGCCAAGGTTGCCGTTAATCTGGAGTCGTGCGGCCGCACTAAAGCCCAGACACTGGAGGGAGAGATGCCCTCCGAGATGCGATTACACAGTCGGAGACCAAAGCTAGCCTTCTCTATCCTTAAGATAAAGCGTGTTTCTCTCGCAATACCAACAAATTCAAACCACCTGTGGTCGCTGCGGAACCTCACGAAACGCTGCCATGCCTTACGCCTTTCACAGACAGCAATTCTGTAGGCACGGGTCCACCAAAGAGGGTCAGTGCACTTTCTTCTGAGATTTATACTACAACGCTTGCTGGTAGGCCTCTTAATCTATTTATCAAGCCTCTTAATCTATTTATCAAAAGCACCCAAGCAGACCACTGGGCGGCAATTGCCTGATGGCCTCCGTGTTGGGGAAGAACAATAAGGCATGCTGTCATGCTGCTGTAGGAGGCCGTTGGTGATTAGTTACATGGTTGACGCCGCCAGTAGTGGTACGCCAGTCTCAAAGATTAAGAATGGGAAAAAATGGGAAAATTTGCATTTAAAGTCCGAACGGCTGAAGACCTTTGAAGGCTGGCCACAGTCCTTTATTTCTCCCGAAAGTTTGGCGGAGGCCAATTTCGTTTACATAGGGTACAGAGACACGGTTCAGTGTGTTAAGTGTCGAGGAACGGCATTTCGTTGGGAAATTGGAGACGAGGCCGAGGCGGAACACAGACGACTTTATCCACGCTATCACTTTGACGCCGAAGACGACAATGACCTCGACGACCCTGTAGCTTTACCAGCCACTCCAATAACTCCCCGCTTTTCTTCTCTCAAATCTCCGCTACTCACATACCGAGGCTGGCAGTCGTCCGTGCCGCTGTCGCCCTTAGAAATGGCCAAGGCTGGATTATATAATATAAGTTTGCTGCAAATGCAACCGGAATGGCAAGGACCTGGTGGCCACTGACTGCCATCCGAAGTTAAAACTTAAAAAAAAAAAATTAATTACTAACGTCAAAGAATTTAAAAGTTTGAAACGAGGACGATGGCTCGGCTGCAGAGGATGGGTTGATGGTATTGGGTTAGGGTCACGAATGCCTTACCACCAAGGTTAGACCTACCAGGGACACAGTGGTCCCCGATGGCATCGCCAAACGTGTGGGACAAGTGGGGGAAAAGCCGGATGTAATTGTCAATGTTTCCTAAAAAATAAAAAAAATAAAAAATAAGCAAATAAAATAATCGTAGGTTAAAGCTTGGCCAAAGCCAATTGTCAATCTTATTAAAAATAATAAAAAATAAAGTGAAGTAAAAACATATGTTGTGAAGTTGTAACCGGATTAACACACAGCATAAATAAAACATGATGGTTTAAAACAAAAGATATAGAACAAGCAGGTATTAGAAATAAAATGCGCACCGAGCAGAGCTGCAGTGCACACCGAGGGTCAAGTTTTTCAAAACCCTGAGAGGTCGACCCTCCTGACCAATCTCCTAAAGCTGGCCAGAGAAGGTGCCATGACAACCTCCCATGGCAAATGGTTCCAAGGATCCACAACACGATTACAAAAGAAAAATTTACGGGTGTCAGTCCTAGAGCGGTTGACCACCAGCTTCAGTGGATGGCCTCTAGTCCTCTCACAACCACGAATAACAAAAAACTGCCGGGCATCAACATCAAACAAGTTATTTAAAAGCCCGTATGTGAGTGAGAGGTCGGCGATCAACCTGCGATTTTCAAGTGTTGTTAGATTTAGAAGGTTAAGTCGCTCATTGTACGATTTGTGATAAAGGCCTGGGAGCAATTTCGTAAACTTACGCTGGACAGATTTGATCAACACAATATCCTTGATCAGGTAGGGTGACCAGACTGGCGAGGCATATTCCAAGAGGGGCCTTACATAAGTCTTAAAAGCACGGACAAGAACTGTAACATCTTGTGATTTAAAACACCGTCGGATCAGAATCGCTCGGGTACGGGCAGCTTTCACGATTACATTAATGTGTGTGGAGCTCTTCATATCACCAGTCAAGAAAACCCCAAGGTCCCTATAAAGACATTCGTTTTCAAGGGTACAATTACCAATGGAATAACTGAAATTCTTATTATTTCTACCGAGGTGCAGAGTCTTGCATTTAGTAGCGGAGATAGGTAGTTGCCATTCCTGAGACCATTTCTCAATGTGGGCAATAGCTGTGCCTAGAACATGATGGTCATGCAGGTCCGTAACGACCTTATGTAGCTTCACATCATCAGCAAATTTAGGGATATTAATTTCTGGGATATTTGTTGTCAGATCATTTATATAAATGACAAACAGTAGCGGGCCTAAAACTGAACCCTGAGGTACCCCACTTATAACTGGTTGATTATCAGACAGTCTATTTCCCACTTGGACCCGCTGTTGTCGGTTAAGAAGGAAGGAGTTAAGCCATTGCATGAGATTATTGCTAAATCCACAGAATGCTAACTTGAAAAATAGCTTCTCATAAACAACCTAATCGAAAGCCTTCGCGAAGTCGATGAAGACAATATCGACTGGCTTACGCTCATCCACAGCCCTAGTCCAATGATCCATACAATGTAGGAGTTGGAGAGTAGTGCTCCTACCTGGAACAAAACCGTATTGGTCGGAATTTAGAATATTATTTTCATTTAGATGCTTGAACATGTGGTCGCGAATTATACGCTCAAGTACCTTGCACGGAACACAAGTGAGAGAGATCGGTCTGTAATTCTTCGGATTTGCAGAATCACCCTTTTTGTATACTGGAATAACCTTAGCGGTTTTCCAAAGATCAGGAATACTGTTAGTACACACAGAACGTTTGAAGATCATGGTTAATGGAAGGCAAAGTTCATTTTTTAATTCTTTATAGAAGTGTGAAGAGAAACCATCCGGTCCAAGGGCAAAACTATTCTTGAGAGATCCAAGGACCCTGTAGATTAATGAGGAAGTTAGCCGGACATTTGCGCAAAGTGGGACATTATGGTTTACCGCAACTCCAATGGGAATACGCCCACTATCTTTTACAAAATTACTGGCAAATGCTGAATTAAAGGCATTCGCCTTGTCCAAGTCTGATAAGAAGACTCTGGAATCCATCTTTAAGAGGGGAATGGACCTTTTTGCTCTTGTTTGCAGCCTAACATGGTTATAGAAAGCATTAAGTGAACCATTGTTGAGAATCCTTTTTTCCCGCTCGATCTCAAGATTTAACGTGCACTTAGCCATTTCCCTCTTGCAAGTGTTATATTTGTCTTTAGCCACTGCATTTCTAGTGAGCTGGTACTGTTTCCACAACCGGAGTTTCTTTCGCGTCAGCAAAAAAACCAAAAACGAAAAAACGAAAAAAGACTGTGGGACTATGTCAAGTGTTTCTATTGCGGAGGAGGGCTGCGCAACTTGGAATGGGCCGACTTTCCATGGCTGGAACACTAGAGATTCTTTCCACATTGTCTCTTTTTATCTTACCACAGTGGCTACGGCCATTTCGCGCCCATCGATCCAAAACTAGTGAGGCAAATGGAACAATCTTGGAGAATGAATAAATCAAATTGAAAATGAATTGTTTCTTTTTTTTTCTTCCTAATTGCTATATTTCAACTTTCATTTCAAACGAAGTTTGACGTTAGTTATCGAACAGTCCGCCCGCGACGTAGTGTAATTTGTACACGGATAGTGCTCTACTGTTTCTTTAGTCACCAGAGCCCGTTCGTTATAGCAGGGAACTTTGATACGCAGAAAGCCCAGTTCATATCGAGCGTAACAAGACGTACATTGGCTGGTTAGATCGTCAGCGGACTCATATTTTTGTCGCGTCGCGTAGAAAAAACCGCAGTCGCAAGCGCCAGTCGCACGATTCAAACCGGGAACGCCAAATTTGACCACAGCACTCTTGCAGTAGTCCACAAAACAGTGCAGTGGCATGTCCGAGAGAGATATTAAGGGATTGTCATAGTCGTCCTTACCCGCGCAGCGGCAATTGTATCGTGACGATCGGTCGAGCATTTTTTCGTACAGGTCGTCGTCCAGGGGCAAAAATTCTACGACTTCTCGATCCCGGATGTTGTCCCACAAGACATTTCCTGTATTGCTCTTGAGATTAGGCACTCGGCAGGCGACTAACGAGGCGCAATTTACGCCGCCAAAAATGTTGGGGTAGGTGCAAGAGCAACTCCAAGCGTTACCGTCGAAAAGTAGTCTCGCAGCGCTTCGCCATCACTGTTTCGTCCCTCCGCGAACACAGCATCTTCTCACGGCCAAACGTTCTCCTCGGAATATAACTAGCGCATCTTCCGCGACCTCGAGCAAATCGGCATCGTCCGAATCGCAAATCTGTCGAGAATCGCACTTCTGACCAGGTTGACACCAGTAGGACGTGTTAGTGCAAGGTGCCGAATCGTTCCAAAGGGTGAGATTCTTCGGTATTGGCACGGTATTTGCATCAACGGCATCCCATTGATTTACCAGATCTTGTGTCGCCACGCGAATCTCTCGTTCGTGCGCGGACGTACTACTTGCCGAAAAAAATGCAACGACCGCAGTCAGAATATACCACAACAACAACGAACCGAGTAACGGTTTAGGCATCGTTAATTTTTTTCTTCTTTCGCTCGCTCTAAATGCCGTACACGATTGTCCGGGAAAGCATTGGTCGTCTCACCTCTCTTTGGAAACCATTTTGTTTGGTCGGATTAAGCCCTCGGGGTCTCTATACTCGATCGTCTCGGTGTAATTGTTGACTTTGAGGTTTACGAAGTCGTCGATTTGCATGTCCTCATCGATTACCAAGAAATCATTGTCGCAAATGTTCGACAGTGAAATCAACCTGATTCCTTCCTGCCACGTAACGTTGGCTCTATAGCCCTTCAATATCTCGTCGCCGTTTTTAATGTTGCGAGGAACGCACAGGGAGGAAACGTGAAGACCCGTCGGTGAGCGGTATTTGCTTGCATCCTCGAAGTAATATCTCAATGTCGGTTCGCGATTGACCATGATCCGCCGCGTTTGGTACAGGTGAGGACGCACTTGATCGTTCATGTCGACAAGATTCTCGGGTGACACTCCTTCCACCACCTTGGTTTTTGAGCCGTTGATGACGCGGACAAAGAAGCTGCCTTCGTGCCTAGCCAAGTAAACGTCCCATTGGGTGGGATCCAGTCTGAACGATTGGTTCCGATCCTTTTTCTTTTCCACCTTTACTCTAAAATCGTTCTTTTCGAGCTTCACCGACTCGGCGCTTTTCACTAACGTCGATTCTCCGGCGGTCGGCGCGATTAAGTTGGAAAATATCAGCGCCTCCGACTCGTACGTTACGTCGAGTTGCAGATTCTTGGTCATGCCTTTCATGCGGTGCTTGACGGTATTTTCGATTCTGGTTATGACCTCGTGTCTCGCGTACTCGGCCATCTCGGTTGTCGCTGAATCGAAAACTCGCTTGAAATAGGCGTAGAGGTGAGGGTTGAGGGTATACTTATGGGTGATTCCTTTAACGTCTACTACGTAGATGTTGGGAGGAGTGTGGTCGGCGCGAAACAATTGTTCTCGGTTAGAAGTAAGCACGTCCAAGAGGAGCTGGCCACTCGGAATGATTATCGACCCCGTTTCGAATGCCACTCTACTCCTACGCATGATCGTGTTGGATGGTTTAAACACTCGAAAAAAACGGACCATCCTTCCTGATCTTGGTGGTTCCTTGCGTCCGCTGCACTATACAGTTGTACAGGGCCTTGTCGCTATCTCTGTTATTTTCGACCAACCCAAACTAAACTACCAGACACGATTTGCAGATACTGGGAAACAAATCCGTAAATTTAGCCGGTTCGAAATGCTTGCCGTAATACAGGCCCATTCCATTCGGGTCGAGTTTGGCCATCGTGTGACTAGCGACACAATTTGGGTCGCCGCAAAAGTTACCCAAGAAACTATTTTGAATTCCCTCATCCGGCAAGGGCAACGTATAAGCCAATGCACTCAGAGGCGTACGGCGAAATGCCGAGTCATCCGCTTCAGGAGAATCCGGCTCCAATTTGGGTCGCTTTGTTTTGTCGCTTTTCTGTTTTACCATCTTCGTAAAATAGATTTCTTTTTTCCTACTATTTTTTTCCTAATAAAAAAAACTGACAACGACCGTCGTTTACTCAAACGCAAAAAAAAATCTCATCGACCCACTCCGATGGCGTCCACCGAGAGGTGTTGGATTTACAAATGGGACGAATGGATACCGGGTAAATTCTATGGCCTGGACGAGGCCGGTCGACTCCGAGAGGGCAGGGTAAACTTGGATCCCTCAACTGGGGTATCAAACTGGGTGTTGATTTTGATGGCGACCAGAAACGAGATTTCGCTGCCATCGTACGTGGCAGTCAAACGATAGGAATGGGCCGAAGGAGAGTGGTGGTGTGCGAAAACAAATCTGACTCCACGGGGCTTTGTGTCGGGCGACCACAGAGCCGGGGCAGCCACCTACCTGTACTTTCCGTCGAACGATGTCGTCAAGTACGCCACATTTTTAGAGAGAAACAAAGGCACGTTTGGCATCTCGGCATTGGTCTCGACCAAGAGGGGCAACGGAGATGCTGCACTGTCTAATTTCTACCTGCAAAAGACCAGGTGTAATCCCAACTTTAAAGCGTTTGGTTCTTTCTTGATTAAATTTGGCCGCAGCAACGTTGTGGCAGATCCCTTTCTAGATATCATCTTCGATACGGCCGACTTTGCCCGTCGTCCTGACATGAACGTAGTTTCTTACTACTTTGAGATTGCCAACATCGACGGCTGGCCTGGTTTTCCTTATGGACTGTTGCCGAACGAACGCATAGTGGGTATTTCGGCGACGGTGTGCACCATGGACGGACCTAGCGACATCAAGAAGGGTGAGTCCACCACTAGACTCTGGATCCTTGTGCCAGAAAGCACGAAAGATATCGTCCCGTTCAGCGCGAATCTACGCGAATCTACACGGACGAGAAAACCATGCTCGAAAACTTTCTCTTTGCATTTCTCTCCCATTTTCCCCACGTGACCGGTTACAACACGGACGTTTTTGATGCCAACGTTCTGATCGCGAGACTCTTGTACCTGGGAATAAAACCCAACTTCCGCTTTTCCACTTACTCGTCACGCCAGTGGCTGTCGCGTGACAGTTTCAGTCACATGGACATCACCGAAGCCCATCAGTATCACGTCGACCTACTAAAGTTTTACAAACAGTTTCACCAGGGGGCTCCCTTGGAATCGTATCATCTCGACAGCGTGAGCGCTACCCTTTTGGGGAGGAAAAAGGTCGAGTTCGACGTCACTTCCATTGGTTCCCGGTATGCTCGCATGATCTCGTCGGGTATACCCGACTACGATTTTTTTAACCGACTGGTCGAGTACAGCGCTGCCGAAGCCGAGCTGCCCCTGGAACTCTTTTTCCACTCGTCCGTCTTCAACTTCCTGTTGGGGCAGGTGTTGTGGAGCAAGGCGCGGATGCGGAAATCTCTGTTTTTTTGCGATCAAATGGGACGACATTCATCTGGTAGTAGAAATAGATGGCGTCAGGTACTGCGTCGAAAGCTTTCCGACCTGCGCCATCATAGTCGACGTGTGTGACTCTTCGATTCCTGTCAGAGACCGGATACGACACTTGCAGTCTCTGTCCCGCCCACGGTGGCACGATTATCTCGTGCAGCATTTCGAGATGGCGCATCCCTGCTCGAAAGACGTGGATTGGCTACAGGTCCACAGCGAATTGCATGAGAGGGCCGTCGCTGAATTTGGAATTGGTGGCCTACCCAATGACGGACTCATAGTCGCGTGCGAGACTGACATCTTCCAGGTTAAGCCAGCAGAGTTTTCTACCGTGGACTTGCTCGCCGTTGACTGTGCCACGTTGTGCGATCGAGATGGTTACGTGTACCGCCGCGAAGAAACCGACGTCGAGACTGGAACAATTTATGAGTGCCTCTTGGACGGTGAAAACCGAGTCACGTCCCTGCTGCGGCCCCACCCGCACAAACTATTCCCGAATCCCAGATCCACGGTGGAAAAGATTTGCCTTATAAATGAGCGAGACAAACATAAAAGATGCTCCGTTTAATCATAAAAGTGTCCGGATTGATCAGAATTTAATCCTAATTTGTTGAAGCCTTTAAAGAATCATTATAGATTCACGGCAGAAAACCATGACAGACTGCATCTCCAGCAATGACGGTGCAGCGCCAGAATCTGAATGGATTAAAGACTGAAACCGTGATGAAATCTATAACTGACAAAACCCTCGACGCGAAAAGGTCGGTTGAAAGAAAGGCCTGAAATAGAATAATTTATGACATTTGGCCCAGAATATATTTACAAAAATTATCCGGAAGGGGAGTACTGGTGGGTAAGGCGTTTGGAAGCAAGACCCAGATGGTACCCAATCGAGGATACTTGGTGCCAGACGAACGATTTCAGCCATTTCTAAAGACGTTGAGACATTACCTTTACAATTCCATTCTAAATACCGACGAACCGGAGAAAGACAAAGACGTGGTTATTGGTATATTCAACGGCAACGGAGCGTCGCACGAAGTGACTCATTGTTTTCCGAAATGTAACCAAGTGTTTGAGCGGATAAAGAAACTGTCGACCGAGGAAAGGGCGCTCCAGCAAGAATGTCTCAAGAAACTCGAGAATCCACTTTGCGTCCGAACCTGGAAATACAAGCAGCACCTGACATCTAACGGCAAGCCGAACGTCGGAGCGATGCTGAAACATCCGTGGTATTACATGAAGAATTATGATCAACTTTGCCTGGAAGACGTAAAGGGCACCATTAGTTCTGTCTACCATGTAATGAAGACTGACACGATAAATATTTGGTGCAACATAGAGCACGGGCGGGTCATACCCGATCGTTCCGAGGAGGACAAGGCGGACGACGAAGAATTTTCTGCAGGACTTCAGAAGCTGGAGGGTAAGGAGGTTGCGGTTGTTGAAGGAGACGAAGAGATGAAGGAGGAGCGTGGAGTAAAGCACAAATTGGATGAGGGGGAAGAGTTTGAAGGGATGATCGGAGGAAATGTAATTGTCGTAGATAAGACGGAAGAATTGCGAGAAAAATAAAAAAAATGTCGATAAATAAGTTTTTTTTTCTTTTAATGTATTCTTTATTTAGACATCTACGATGTATTGGTAGCCACTGAGGTTCATTTCCTTGAGATATTTCTCCAGCGGAAAAAATTTACCATTTTTCTTGATGTCGATTTCCCGTTCGGCAATCTTTTTGTCATCGTAATAGAGTGGATTTTTGATGGCGGTGTATAAAAGATCCCTGTAGTCGGCAGCCATCCTTTCAAACTCGTGGGCCTTTTCTGGGAATTTATAATACTGTTCCGCCACGTCAATTAGGATGGCGATCAAGGCGATCCTTATTGGATACGTGGGGATCACAAATGCCGCCAGGCTACTACCCACGATCGTACATACGTTTCTGGAAATGCGGAGTGCCATTGTGAGACGGTGATGAAACTTGTACGATCGCCTGTACACGTAGTACCATGATCGCAAGTGTTTCGACCTGGGATCTTTGAGCGCCATCTTTCAAGGGCGTGCTGTCTTTTTTTCTTAGAAAAAAAGAGGCGATTTTAGACACCAAGTGAGAAATGCAAAAGCTTGACAATAAATTTGGTTTTAAGGTGTTTAGAAAGCAACTGCGTAAAGAATTTCGTAAACTAGAGGAGCAATTTCGGGTTAGTGGGGAGTGGACGGAGGAGGATGCTGAATTTTTTAGATAATTTCAATTTTGAAGAGTACACCGTGTGGTTGGGCATTATTGCACAGTATCGTTACAATCGCCGATGACAAACAGTTCAGAAAGTTTTCCAAGCTTCTTCGTTTCCAATTATGACAAGAGCCGACGTGCCAAAGACGTCGAAGAGCTAATCGATTTTTTGGATGGTACGAAGTGGCCAGAATTGACAAATGCCATATTCGGTGATATCGAAGCATCGCTCAATGAATTCCTCGTGCTGGAAATCAAGACCATGCACGACTTTGTAGTCGAGGAACTCGTTACGTTACATTACGAGCCCGACGTGACTAGCACGGACGAATGGGTTCAAATTTTCTACCTCTTCAGCTACGGTCCCGTCTTTTTCAACTGGTCCTTTAAAGAGTGGGTCCGTTTTGTAGAGGAACATTTTACGGTCGCGACAACCCGAGACGATGGTATTCTTGTAGCGGCTGGTGCAAACAAGCCGATCGCGGATATTTCGGAAAAGTGTGTGGCCACGATTCTTTTCAGCTGTACGACCTCTTTCAGGACGTGGCCCGAGCTTACAACCGGTAACAGCGTGGAAAGAGCCTTTCAAACATTGGTCGGCACAGGGTCTGACCGAGTTTCAAGAGACCCGTCTCGCGACTACAGGAGGCTAATTCTTCGGCCACTGTCTTTTCGTCGTAGGGCTCGACAATGGTCTCCACGTCGTAACTACCCATTCCATTGGTAGTGGTGTTGTCGTCAACGAGTACGCATCTGTACTGGTGCCAGTCCGGCCTAGAAAAGTGATTGTCCACGGTCAGTAACAAACGTTCGTCGACCTTGGCTAGATGACGCAAGAGATATTTGGAACTCTTGGGTGTTCCATTCTCCTCCATCATGCTTTCTCGACAGTTTGACCAGTTGAGCACATGTCGAAAATGCGATCCCAAATCCGACTTGAAGCGCACGTCTGAAACGTACGGATCGTTGGCGGCCGTCCACAATATCAAGACGTTGGCCGAGTTTAGGAACATTATTAGACTCAGCAAATCAGCCGCCAAGTATCGAACGTAGTATTTGGGTTCACACACCACTCGCATTTCCTCATCGTAATAAACCAGGGTCTTGTCTAAATCGAAAACGAATATGGTGGGGAACATCGTGATTTTTATTTTAAAATAAAAAACCCATGGTCATTGTTGTATCGTTTAATCGTATTTTTTATTTTTTCATTTTTTGAAGGAGATAAAATGGTGGGTAAAACATTCTCTGGGAAAAAATAAAGTATGATTTCTTCGGTAGAGTACAGATGGACGAGCGACGTAACGCCATTCCCTCCAGTTAAAGGGATAACGACCCGTCAGTTTGACGACCTATGTCGAACCTCGTCTAATTCAACTCATTTCTACGCATCTACTCACCAGTCCATCGCTCCCGAAGACCAAGAGCGTTACAATTGCGTAAGAAAGTTTAGTTGTCCCGAATGCTTTCTCCTCGATAGGTGTGTTCTCAAATCCAAAAAGCCACCCACA
>JAHWFP010213572.1:122034-134562 GCA_023313725.1 Lithobius niger
CCGATCCCTCGCTACGTGGTAACGAGACAATACTGCACCAAGTGCCAGACCGTCTTCTTTCCCTACCCGAAGTCGATCCCTCGTTTGGGTCTAGTCAAGTGCAAGTGCAAGGCCTCCTGCAAGACGGAAAAGTGGCTCGAGGGAATGAGCGGGCACGGCGGGAGTAATTCTAAGACGGGCCAAAAAAAGAACGGCCTCTACTCTTGCATGGTGGATGACTTTTTTCTCGTTCCGCCTCCCATGTACTATGCCAACAACCCTCAGATTCGTCCCCACATGCTTCAGCTCATCACAACCAAAAAGGCCAAAAAGTTGCGAGGCAGGATAATAACACCCCGGGAAAAGATTCAGAAGTGCTTTCTATACGGCAGTCCATCCGATCGACTCAAGCAGGGCAAAAATAATTTTTTGCGCCAGAACGTGCTGAGGAAACGTTTTTGGGGGACGGCCAGGGCCGTTATCGTTCCCGATCCCTCGCTACGTGGTAACGAGACAATATTCCCCAACATCATTGGAAAACGTCTAGGCTGACCGCGTTATATCTTGCTGGGTAGGTTTCCCACACTAGACCTACAAAATTTGACATTCCATCGTGTCGTTCGTTACTGGACCGAGCACGCTATCGCGATCCCAATCACTGTGACCAAGAGACAACATGCTGACTTTGATGGGGACGAAATTCAGGTGTCCGCCATACTGTCGTGGCCTAGCGTGGCGGAATGCGGAACGCTCTTGGATCCCCGACAAAATTTGGCCTCGATGCAGAAGCTCAAACTCAATTTTGGTCCGGACGCTGCCGCCGCATGTCGCCGACTTACCGACGACAACCTACCAGCTCTGGAGAGAGAGTTGTACGAGACATATGTCGTGAGGGGTTCGGCAGCGACCTACCGCCTCTTCAACGACATTTACAACAAGACCACGGACTTTATTTGGAACGAGGTCGGTTGCGGCGTGTCGGTTTCTCACCTCCTAACCATGATGAATGATTACCCCGATGACTACGCCGGTTTCAAGGCCCGCATCCTCGCCGACGACTTGGGTTTCACGTGGTTTGCCGGCGATGATTCCGAGGCCGTTTTTGAGGTAGGCCACCTGTACCAAATGACGAAACACCTCGGGCCCCAGCGCATGACTCACTGCAAGCGCCGTTACGGGTCGGAAAATCATGCCATAACTGGTAATCTCACGGCCGGTCTTTCGCGAGACGACTTTATGATCTACAGCCAGGCATCCCGCAACTCGCTGATTGGTTCAAACTTTGAAATTTCTAAGGGAGGATACTGTGCCTACAAGCTGGCATTTTGTGGTAAAGACATGGCGATCCACTATGACGGTTCAGTTCGACTCGTTGGAAGCAACGACAGCAAATGCGTTGCTACTGAGTTTCGACACATTTTTCCCGAATCAAAAGTTTCAGACGGTATTTGCGATAAAATTTGCAATTTACTGGACGAACGGTTTTCGGGAAAAAATGAAATGAAAACATAAATAAAAATAAATTAGAAAATACGAGGGTCGACGACTTTATTTCGGTTCTACCGGCAAGGCCGTGGATAGTGTCCAACAATTATTATTATTCGAAGGGCGTGAAATGTAAAATAAATAAAAAAAATTAGAAAATATGAGGGTCGACGATTTTATTTCGGTTCTACTGGCCGACGTGCCATGGATAGTGTGCAACAATTATTATTCGAAGGGCGTCACTTTCAAGCGGGCCGAGTCTATTCTCGATCTACCCTTACGGGGTGGTGGGGCGCTAATATATGAAAGGAATCACCGCCCCATAGACGGCCCGATCTTGTACCAAATTTTGGTCATGTGTCGTTACTTGTGGACCGATCTCACCCATCCGGAATTTTCAAGTTGTATCATCGCGCCTCTCTTTTACCACGACCGAGACGTCTCGCATTTCGTCAAACAAAAATTTTCTCTGGAAGATTGCGGCCGAGAATACTGAGAAATGAACTCGACTCTAGTCCAAATTCCGTACGAGTACCTATTCCTGAATTGAAAATGGAGGGGAAAAAGAGGAGATCAAAATGGAGAACCCCAACATTTATCTGGACAGGTTGCAAAATTTTGTCGATGTTCCCGAGCCTTCTCGTACGACTACTCCTGGTGTACCACCACCGGCCACCAATAACAATTGTCGTCTCGATGCCACAAGGTGCCAGCCATCTTTGGCAGTGTTTGTAGACGACAACGTTGGTGGTGGCAGTGTACCCAACGTGACCGAAAGAATTGGTAACGTGAACGAGGTGCCGCGGTCCCAACCCCGGGGACTGTTCAACGAGTCTGACCCCATTGGAAACATCGCCGTGCTAGACCGGGGTCCGTCGATAGACACTTTTGAATGTGTCAAGAAAACCATTCTGTACGTGTTAAATGCCAAGCCGGCATGCAAGCAAATTTTTGGAAACGTTGATCTGAGTGGCAGATGCATGGAGGAAGTGCAGAAACTGGTGCACTCAATAACGACAGCCATGGAGGTCATAGAGGTGGACGAAAAGCCAAATATCAATTGGATCTCGTCGTGCAGGCAATACGTAGCCTCATGCCACTCATTGCCACAAACAACCCAGAACTGCAGAATTTTGTGTCCATCTTCATGGACACCGTAAACAAACAGCACAAGTTGAGGAACGAGAAGGACTACCAGATGAAGTAACTCTTATATTTGGCCCATCACGGCATGGAGGGAGAACCGGGACCACCGTTATCCTGTAAACCAGACAGCGTGTGTAGGATCAAAGAATTTTTTATGGACTTGACCATTCCCCTCGTCCTTGCCACCTCGACCTTTGCCACCCGTCGCCTAGTGTCTTGGAATAACCCCGACAAGAGACGCCTGGATGAGGCAGAAGTGGGTATGGAAACGGTAAAAAAACAGAAGGTGTTTCTTCGTGAATCGGCGTCTTCTTCTGCTTCTTCTTAGTTATTTGGCACTAGTGGGAACATTTCTGTATCGGCGGCTCGCCAGGTGGGGTTTATCCATCAAGCCCAATTTTTACGAAAATCTGTGTTCGTCCGACAAACCACCCACCGTCTTTCTCGATCTTGTGTACGCGTATGAGACTGCAGTCTGGGTGGAAAAGTGACGCGCACGTTAATCGCGGGCGAATACTTTGACGAGACCACTAAGACTGTAGAGACGGACCCGTATTGCGACACCACCAATGACCTGTTGGTCTTTGATGGTTCCGATTACAGATTGTGTCTGCCGTATCAAGAGTCCAAGGTTATAACGCATTTCGACGAGTACAACCTGTCTACGAGTCCTTGCTTCAACAAATCACCCGGAACCAAAGTACCGTTTAAGCAACTGGACTACCTGCGAGGTAACTTGACCGTGCAGAAATGGTTCGGCGATCAGTTGGGAGGTGCTTACTTCGTGTGCAACGAACTGCAAGAGCCATCCCACGTTGAATTTTGCCCGAAAAACTACGCCTTTGACAAGTCAGATTGTAATTCGCTCTCCAAGATTGGTAAACTCGTAGACGAACTGTGGTAGCCCAAAAGAAAAAATTGAAAAAAATAAAATGTTTTAATGGACAATAAAACTTTGATTCTACGTTTTCTGACGATGTACGCTATATTTATTATCTTATTCGTTTACACCAATACGGATCTGTTGATAAAATTCAACGCCAAGCCACCGCCAGTCACTGCAGAGTTGAACGTCGAGTTGTTGACCAAAAGATTTTGCAGACGAAACACCGTCTTGTGCGACAACGACAGCCAGTGTACTCGAACTTGCGTGCCGCATCGAAGACGGCTAAATGGTCTTGTGTAGAAAACGTTTGCAGGATCGAGGGCCGTGAAGGAGGTTGTAACATTTGGAATGGCAGAGTTTGGGTCGCTACGGTGGATCCGGACACTTTTGCGGTCAAGATGTCGTGCCACTGTATGTATCCAGAATTTTTTCGGGGAGAAGGATGCGAAGAAAGAAACCCCACCGTGTGCAACAACAGCGGCACACTGATCGGTTTTGATGCCAGAGAGAGCGCTCCGCTGCTAAATTTCTGCGAGTGCCCTAGAGGTGCCTCTGTCCAATGGGCCCACACAGCGACTGTTGCCGTACTGTCACCAGACGCGGTTTACGAACCTTCTCACCCAACAGCGCAGGTAATACAGGGCGACTAACATGGAACACGGGCAAGAATTTTTATGTCCTCTACAGTCGTACGCTTCAAATTCTTTTCTTTCCGACAGTGACAACGTTCTGAAGGGGAGAACGCGATCGTCGTTCAGGTCGTAAATTCTCACGCGCCACCCCAACATGGCGGGAATCTCATTCACGAGTCTTCTAACGTATGGATCCCCCTTGAAGACGCACGTCCATTCAGCAGATGGCCACCTGCGATCGTAATTCGCTAAAATGTCGTAAAATACTCGATACACATCCACACAACTCATTTGGCTCCAATGCCGATTCGGTTTGATTCCGTGAACTCGCTCCAAACAATACTCTTTTAACCGGTGATCCACCCGGAAACCAGCTGGCATGTTGCCCTTGATCAAGCATCGTCGCATGACTCTTCCATCAGAGATCAATAGGGACACTTCCAACGGCACGTAACCCCCATCACGGATCGTGTAACCGTGACTTGTTACAAATAAAGTAGTCATTGTCTTCCTCTTTTTTAAAAACATTTTATTTTATTCAATTCTTCCTACATAATATACTTTTTTCTTATTCCAACTAGTTACAAATCCAACACAACGGCTCCACGCACCTTGGAGCGTATCTTCCATTTCCGGATAGCGCTTGAATTTTCGCGCTGCATTCCTCTTTGTCCTTTTGAGTAATCAATAGCTGTTGTAGATATTCGGGCTCACAAATCGTTTCAGCAGCTACTTCTTTCGACTCCGACAAAGTAGAATTCAACGCCGTATCATTCTCTGCAGCTTCAGCAGGTTCGGACACGATTCGCGACATTTCCACGGGGTCTTCTATCTGCCAAAGAAGGTCCTCCTCCCTCTCCGTTGTTGCGATAGCAGGTAGTTCTTCACAAGCCGTCATCACCTTCCTGAGATAATCCAAAGAGCCGTTACTAGGCGTTCTTTCGCAGAAGCTCGACCGCACCATCCGACATAACATCTCGGCATTGACCATGAAGTAATGTTCTGCTAGACGGTTTGAGCCGGCTTGAAACCTAAACTCAATGTTTGTTTGATCCGCAACGGCCTTGACCCAACTCAATAACGCACAGTTGTTACTATACACAATCACACGTTGATAATTTAAAGCCAAGCTTCTAATTTTTGTGCCAACGTGTTGCCTCAGGATTTCCTGATTGTATCCGTCTCTCCTTTTCGTCTAAGAGGCTGAATCCCGCCTTCCCACCACCTGAGCCTTGTCAAATTCTCCCTTCCACACACCCTCCAAGTTCCAAACGCCACGCTTTTCTAGGCGACCCAAAGCGACTTCGCAAAAAAGTATTCGCTGTACTTGGTTTTATAACCTAACTGAAAGGACCAGACTATGTCGAGTTTTGCAAATTTTGACGCCAGTGCCAAGGTTACTACTGTCATGACGAAAATATAAATTGTGAGAATAAATCTACCGAAATTGGTGTTGACCTTTTATTTACAAACGGACTTAAAAAAATTATGATTATACCATTCGACGGACCGTTATCACGCAGTCAATCACGGACGGGCATCGTCTTGCATACGTGCTCAACGTGCGGACTGCAGGGCTTAGAGTCAACGTTCATGCACGATGCCCTGAACCCGACTTGTCCCTGGGCCGTACACAGAATGACCCAGAGTACGACCGATTTTATTGTGAAATATGCACGGAAATGACGCGAGTGCTGATAATGTTTGTCTGCGGGCATGTCCTGTGCGTTCCGAGCGGCGTGCCACTCGAGCCATTCCGATGTCCACTGTGTCGCGAGATCACGAAGAGTTTCCTGATCGATCCAGTGAATGTGGAGGAGGGAGAGGAGGGGGACTCATACTTTTGCACCAACGTGGTCCATAACCATTTATACACGGGCACGGACGATCGGTGCATCACATGCGGTGCCAAGGCCATTAAAGTGTTCGTGTCCAAACAACGTGTAGGAAAGGTCGATGAAAATTATCACTGGTATCGTCCGCCGTCGATTTTGGCTCGACTCAGGATTAACGCGCATTCCTCGGACAGTGGAGGTTGGGTTGTCAAACGAAAACAGCTACGCCGCCTGGATGTTTAAGGAAGGAATAAAAAAAACAAACACTTTTTAGTTCAAATGTCGGGTCAAATCACGTTTGTTCGCAACAAACAGGAACTGGTGAACCCACCATTCCTTCCGAGATTTGTCGGTCTTGCGATCGTCGTCTCGCTTCTAGCATTCCAAGTTTGGCTTGAATTAAATATGCTCGGTTTACCTGAAGGAGCAAAGCGAGGAGCAACGCTCAAGTTCGGTGGCAAGCGCCAGACGGCCAGAACGAGTAACGGCGTTAGATTCGACGATGACGTGGCCGAATGTCAGGAACTAGTTGTTGGGGGAGTACAAGTTTCGACAATACCCACCACTTTCAGAGGAATTTTCGTGGTAGAAGGCGACAAAGGGTACTTTTCGACACAGTCGAAGACGGAGTCCTAAAATGCAAGAATCTCATCGTGAACAACGGTCTGCGCTTGGGTGGAAGGGACGCATTGAAGAGCAACGGCCCTTCGGTCAGATTCGTATTGGATCCTAACGTGGAGGGACGGCAGTATTTGGCAGCGTCTAAGGACAACGAAGGACGATTGATCGTTTAGGGGAAAAAATTCCACTCACCACTACATTTTTTCCCGCGAGGTACGGGATTGGTAAGTGCTAGAGGTGACCAACTGGAAACCTTTGCCCTCGACTGGGAGTCATTGGAACATACTCGGCGACCAGTCTTGTTGTGGATAGACGAATCGGGAAAAATTGCTCCATTTCCAACTCCACACCCTTCTTCCTCCACCCTCTCTTCTTACTTTATGGTCGGCGGATCCTGGAATCTACGATGGATCCCTGTCCCACCCTTGTACGAGTTTTCAAACTCGCCTGGCGATTACGGTAGAGATGGGGATCTTTTAACTAAGGAAAGATACGGCCCTATGGCTTGGAGAAGGCCACCTGGTCCAACATTGCACCCTTCCGTCGAGAAGGATTTCTTGATCGTTTTTGGCGACGACAACAATGGCAATGACTGCCTCGAAGGTTGGCCAGTGGAAATGCCGCAAACGACGAGTGCCGAGTGCCGGCTACTCGCACGAGATGTCTTGGGAAACTTCAAGGCCATTCCCCACGTGGACTATGGTGATCCCTCCTCGACGCTCGTGTGGAAAAACGGCCAATATGAGTACGTGACGATGACCGAAGGAAAAATTGTACCCTCCAGCGGATTCATCACGCTGGAGGACGAAGACGGTGCCCCAACGTTAACCACTCCGACCTTCCCAACCTATTCCAACGATCGTTGCGTCTCTCTGGATAGTTTCGCGTCCGTAATCGGTCTGGAAACGGATCGGAAAGGGGCCGTTGTGCCCAGACGCATTGTCCAATTAGGAGACCCGATCGACAAAAACGACGCCGTCAACAAGCGTTACATCGACGACTTGAAACTCGGGGGTGGGCAGTTTGTCATGTTTTACTCAAGGGCATCAGAGAATTTCGTGCTCTTAGACGCCGGAAACCCAGCTCTCTACACGCACGTTTTGAAAACCTCACTCGTAAAAATGTCCCTATTTTCCAAGGCGCTCTTGCCATTTTCCGTCGACGTCACAATCAATGGCCAAGAAACGGTCACACTAAACTGGCTGAGTGGCAAATCGCTCAAAACAACTGGCGCCAATAACGGATACCTATCGACATTCGAAGTCGACCACGTAAAAGGGACGCCTAGCCACGGACACCACTTCGTCAACCTGTTCTTCCATTAAGATAGGCACACCGATAACACGTGTTCATTGGCAACCACGTTAAGCATTCGATACACATCCGTCTCGTGAAGGGATAAAAAGTGCTTCAGGTGGTCTTGAGATATGGGAGTGTACAGCTTCGTCCTGTCCGTGACGGTACGGACATAATCAGAAAAATTTCTCAGCAAATTTTGGAAACATTGCATCTCTTCCTTGCGTTGTTGCGCGTTGTCCTCGGGAGTGTCCGACCGGGCCGCAACCACACGCGCTCGCTCCAGCAGAGACGCCAGAAACACAACGTAAAATGACCGAGTGTCGGCGGCGACACTCTCCCACAAAAACAGCTTGTAAATGTCGTTGGTCCGCTCGTTTTCGACCATCTTGGGATCCCTGGCCAACAGTCCACACAGGTCCATCCAGTGGTTTCCCTTCACAAAGTGGTAACATGTGTACAGGTCGTTCTGTCGAGTTCGCAACACCGATCCGGCCACCTTATAGTGGGCCTTGCTCCTCATCTTTTGCGCTTCGATACACAGCGCTATCTTGCGAATACACTCAACGGGACACTCGAGACACTTGCCCAAATCCTTGGAAAGTTTGAGGTCGTACATCAGGCCAATAACGAGGCTCATGGTAAACATGGACTGGATGATACCCACGTCCGCCCGCTGGCCGATCACGTCCTTGAGGAAAAAGAGCAGCTCGAACATCTTGTTGGGTCCGAGCTCCGTCTGCAGGAAGCGGTTGTCGTCGTCCGCCAGTTTGACGACAAATTCGCCGATATTTTCACCAACCGTTAGAATTTCTTCCCTGTGCACATCTGCGTACCTATCAAAACTATCCATCACGTTCGACCTCAAGTCATTATTCATGGACTTCATCTTTTCCGACCGCATCATCTTGTCCAGCGTACCGATAAAGTTGTCGGCAAGATCCGACGATGTTTCTGTGCGACTATTCAACACTTCATCCATGTTGATCCATTCGAACGGAGGTTGAATCGAAGAGATACGAGTAAACGAACTCATGGGCCGACGAGACACCATGCCCAAAAACCACGCGACGTACGCCACCACCCTGCCGTATGGAATGTGCGCACCTTCCGTCTCGACGAAGAGATTATCTCGGAAACGATCAGAGTCTAGGTAACCATAGGCATCCACTGACGGATTGTCGAGCACCGAAGCCGATGCAGCGTTATCGCGCACCTCGTAGGACTTGTCCCTCAAGAGTCTCTAGCGATTCTCCCTTTTCGTCAGAGTCTCTAGCGATTCTCCCTTTTCGTCGTTGGGATGTAAAAACACGAACGCGTCTCCGTCCAGTTGCACCACCCGGTCAACGGGTATACCCAAAACCGATTCCACCACCTTTTTCAGTAAACTCATTTTATTTATTTTTTTTTGATGGCCCCTTTTTTCCTACAATCTCTTTTAAAAAAAAAAATTCTTTTCCTTTTCAAATAAAGCACGCCCTTACAAAACACCATCTCTTGGCCGTCTCGAACCTTAAACCACAAGCGATTGCCAACGCTCAAGTAACCCCTGTGGTACAGCGCCCTCTTCGAGCCGCCTTTTAAAATCAGGGAACGGGTGAGATAGGAAAATCGTAGAGTCGCGTTATCCATGCGAATCAAACGGTCTTCAGTCTCTTCCACATTGGTAATGCACACGTCGGCCAAGGACGCTCACTTCGTCTCAAACGTAATTTGGTACGTGGCATTACGATCGAAATTCTGCGTCAATTTCAGTCCGACTTCGTCGCCAGAATGCAAAACGTGATTGAAATCTGTTATGCGTCGCTGCAGATTACCGGTCTTCTTATACAGCGTGGGCCTCAAATAACGCTCGTTGACGTACAAGTCGGCGTGACTTCCCTCTTCGCTCCCGCTGACGAATAGAACGTTGGTTATCTCACAATCAAAGGGTATTATCCAGCGTCGCTTACCGAGTGGATCGGCCAGGGGTACAAACCAGTCGCTGTCATCATCGTCCCCAATCTCATGAAAAAAAACTAGTTGGTAGCGCGAAAACCTCGTCTCTAAATACAAAACGTTGCAAGCATCCGAATCGTCGATGGGATCCGCCACGTTGGTAATCTTCCTCCTGCCGGCCCCAAAGTTGCCGTCGCTGACAACCCTGAGCGCCCGATCGTACATTTCCTTGGCATACCCGAGAGGCACTCCGTCAGTTCCACTTGCCGGTTTCGCCACGTTGCAGAACCTCTTGCCATTGGCGTCTCCTTCCCAACAATAGTTTCGCTCGACGTACCCTAGCGAAACGGCGTCCAAATCGTCCGTCGGGTCTGCCAGGTTCGAGAAACAACCACCACCGGCTTCAAACACACTGCTGCGAGAAGAAACCACGGGTTTAACGGAACTCCACCTAGCCAAACTAGCGCCAACTTTGTCGTCTATTAAAGCCAGGTGGTCGGTCGATCGAGCAAAATCAAAAGAAATGAGCCACTTTACCTCGAGATTACCGTCTAGAATCGACAAATTTGGACTCTTCTTGTCACCGGGAAACGAGAGCTTATTTGGCAAAAACAACTCCAGAGAAGGCATGACTCGCAGGTACATACTTTTGTCCGGGTCCTTATCCAGAATGGGCGACGGTTCTACGTACCGTTTACCGGCCAAGATTAAATGATCACCCATGACCAACTCTGCCGGATTGTCCACCGGCTCACTTCCCAGTTTTCTAAACTCGGGCTTCCTGTCGGGTCCACGAACGATTACATCTCCCACTTTACCCTTTCCGAGTGGCAGCAACGCGGATTCGGGTTCCTAGTCGACAATTTTACCAAACGACTTCAGCACTCCCGAACCCGAGACGGAACTGACTCCCGTTTCACCCCACAGCAGCAAACCGGGATCGTCGTCCTCAGTAGTTCTTATCACTGAAGTGTTTAATATAATGATACCCCCTAACAGAGTCCTATGTATCCTTGGGTATCACATTTGAATCCTAGGGGGGTAGGCGCGTGCATCTAGGGTCTATCGGTCGGGCCCATGACCAACAAGCCGTAGAGGCGCGTTGCCATATCCCTATGAATGCGAAGCGGTAGCCTCTCGGTGCTTGCCCGGCCGGGGTAATAATTGTTACCAGTTGAAAAGACTCCCCCTGTTTGCGTGCATGCATAGGTAAAAGTGATAGGCAGGAGATACACTTTTTTTTTATTAAAAATAGTTAAGAGGTACATGCATATTACAGTTGTGAAATAACAGCAAAAAAAGTCTGAGACATTCAGATCTTCGAGCCAGGGATCTTCTTCAAGGTGGCCTGAAAGCTGTAAAAAGGTAAGAAATTGGAATTACCGAAAAATACTGGAATATAAAAACATAGTCAGAAGTCACATGTGTTGAAGGTTACCTTAAGTATGAGGATGCCCACGGTGTCTCTTCAAGTTGGATTGAGTGTAAGTATGGTTTCCTCTTCAAGGCAGCTCCTTCAAGTCAGTCTGGAAGCTGTAAAAAGGTAAGAAACCAGAATTACCGAAAAATACTAGAATATAAAGCATAGTCAGAAGCCACACGTATTGAGGGTTACCTTAAGTATGAGGATTGAGCATGGAACCTTTATATTTCTGCCTGTAAAAAAAAAATCGGTGTTTGAAAGCAAAACAATAATGGTGTACGTATAATACCACCTGATGGCCTTCATCTAGTCGGGGGTAGTTGTATGTATGGTATGGTGGGACTGAAACAAAAAAAAAACCACGAGATTAGACACGGTAAAAATACAAAATGAAGCGACGTCAGGCGGAGACTGAGGGAGCCTAAAAAGCTCACCTTCGCAAATCATATAGGCTATAACGAAGCGATATCAGCCGAAGTAGTGCCTTCAATTCGATAAGCGGAACGTAGTGCAGACTGAGAATTTAAGAACGTGGACAAGGCTGAGGGAGCGGAGCGATAACAGCTAGGTAGTTAAAAACCCAAAAATCCACCGGCAGTTTCCTGAAGGGGAAACTGACGGCTAGTAACGAATCCCCGGGAGCGTCCAGCGAAGGGGATAAGCCTCTATACCCGTAAAAAAAATCAGAAGCTAGGTATTATAAAAAGCAAAAGTCCCACCTGTAGTTTATAAGATGTAATACAAACAAGAAGTGAGACATGTAAAGAAGTGATATCGCAAAAGGCCATATTGCGCGCATACGGTCTAGCTATCATGTGGAAGGAGGCGTCATCGCAGCGAGTCATAATACACGTTGTTTGTAGGGTTTGTGTAATACGGCTCCCTTCGATATCGCTCTTCCAGACAACACCCGGGCGATACCACCAGGGAGGCCCGTAATCCGCTGCGATACGTAAGGGAATGTGTGGCAAAAAAAACAAAAAATTAAATGTGACGAAGTTAAACAAAAAATAAAATTAAAAAAGGTATCCGTTGACGTATCGTGTTCATCACCCGAATTTGGAATTCTCAAACGCTAGTCGTCCGAGTGGCCCAACGGTGTTTCGTTGGTTCTAATTGCATGATGCCGCGTAGTCGAAACCAACGTTAAGTTCGTCGCCTAGGTTTCCAGTAGAAAACTAGGTGTCTATCGTAGACGTTAATAAAAGATATGGCCGAAAAAAAGAACAAGTATGGACAATAAACAAAATAAGTAAAGTCGGACACGAAGCTACGCAAACACAAATT
>JAHWFP010213573.1:5929-39269 GCA_023313725.1 Lithobius niger
CCCCCCCCCCCCCCCCGCCCCCAGTATCTATGATGAACTATTAGCATTATCTTAGAGCTTTTTTTGTCAATGAGGCACCTGCAGGGGCGTAATGAAGTACATTTGAGCATTTGGTTGGGGGGCATGCAGTCGTGAACTTTGGCCTATGGCAAAAAAAGTACAAATCCTCTAACCCTCCAACGTAAAGAGCAGCAGATTCCTACGCAGGCTGTAGCTTAACAAGCACATGTTCATTTGTTTTAATTTTGTGTGGCGGATGAATACGTGGTTGAATGTGTAATCGGGCTTTGCTGGTAGGGTGGGAAATCTTATAGCATCAGTTAGTTTTAGTGTGGTTACAGGCTGAGTGCGAAAACATTTTTAGCCGTATTATCCACAAAAGCTAGAGGTCTGTTTTATTCGAGTATATCCCAATTCAAAATAAATAATAACACAAGGACTAAACATTCTTTGTGTTATTAGTAACATTTATAACGTAATGCTACGTTTTATTAGGTTACCACTTTATCAGTTCATAAAATAATTTGTCTCCAACGAGAAGTTATAGACGATGGTGCGCCGGCGACTTTCTCTCTTTAATCACGCCGCTTCAACTACGCATTGCTGAAATCCGCCGAGAGATGGCGCTGTGTGTGTTCCTGTACTAATTTTTAATCGTTTGCTAATAATTACCATGGGATCGAAAAACTAAAAGACTAATACAGTAAAAATTAAAATTATTTATGCCAATAGATCGCCGAAGAAAAATTATAATATACTATTCTAAAAAATTAAAAAGTGTGATGTTAAAATACGAAAATCGTAATGAATACGTCGAGTTTTCCAGCTGGTATATATATGCGAGTCAAAGGCTACACTCATTAACTAGTAGTTGGCATCTGTTTTAAGCTTAGCTCAGTAAGTTGCGCATGCGTATAACGAAAAAGTACTGAGGTATAATCACCCCGATTATACCATGATGTATAATCAGGTGATTATACCACACTAGGTCGATTATACCCCTTCTCACCCGTTTTGAAGCTCTCAGTCCTCTTATAACAATACAGCACGACGGGATTGCAACAATGAAAAAGGCCGAGGAGTGCTGGGATCCACGAAGGAGGGCTGGGATCCTGAATCCCAGCACTCCACGTGGATCCCAGCCCCCGTTTGTGTTAAATGAAAAGTGGAAGAAAACAAACAAATGTAATAATTTTACTGAAAAAAACAAAAAAAAACATAACAGGTACAAAAATAAAAACGTTCAGCAATTTACAACATTGCAACTGCTGCTTTCCAAACGTTGATTTCAAAAGGAATACAGGAACCGAATATAATTAATTACATGAAAGAATTTTTGAAAACAACGCCACCTCAAACGTTAAAAAAATCGCTGAAATTCATATTAATTACGGCATTGCAACCACTTTCAAAATTAAACGATGCATTTTTTCGTTGCGTGTAGTATTGCGTCTTAACGAATATTCTACACAAACTTTCTTCTGGTTAAACGCAACAATGTATTCTACTCGCGCTCACTTGCGCTCAACAATGTGCGTCGGACTGATAGCTTCAAAACGGGTGAGAAGAAGGATATCGCCCGCTTTCCTAATGCTGGAATCCAACAATGGCTCGGGCGCCGCATGCCTTCGACATTGTTAGATCCCAGCACTCGGAAAGCGGGCGATATCCTATACTCTGCTCTACCTTCCACCATGATAGCAAGCGGCATATACTCAGGTTAATACACACCCCCGCAGGAAAATGGAGGGGAGTGGATTTCATTAAGGAAAAATGTTTTATCAGCTTCAGGTATACAACACAGCTATAGGTATTTGAGCATTTCCATGTTAAAAATATGTAGATATTTAGGCATTTCTATGCATTAAGAAATGTTGGTATTCAGGTATTTCCGTGTGTAAAATATGTAGGTATTTAATTACTGCCATATATAAAAACATGTTGGTATTTATTAAATACCAACATGTTTTTACACATGGCAATAATACCTTTAAAGTTGGCAAAGTGTTGTAATTTAAGATGATAAATTTCGATTTTTAATTCCTTCCACCTTCCTCAATCAAAAAATAATAATACTTAAAACTCTTACACTTTCCAGGCCGTTGGGTTAATACGTTACCACCAAATGAGAGGCCACATGGTGTTAGGCCTATGCAACGCAAAATGAAAGTGAAACACTGGCTCACGTGGAATAATTTACTTTCGGAAATGCTCAAAAGATGGCGCAACATCCTCTGCAGGTAGAACCCAACTTTTAATCGAAACTGAAATAACTCGATAATGCCAGCACGAAGAAAGGTGAAAGTTTCGGTTTTAACATAAAAAGCATAGAGTTAAAACTGTTCCATTACAATAAAATTATGATAACGGTATATATTAGTCAACAATGCACAATAAAATGATATTTTAAATTCTGAACTTGTGAATACCGATATCTAATCGCCATAGTGTTGAGTGTCGCAATCTACCACCGATGTTGGAACACTTACATCAATGTGTATCCTTGGACGAATGATTGGGTCATTCTATTATTCGTCCAAGGTGTATCGATGGTTTGCCCTGGTTAATTGAAAAATATGAGGTTATGATTGGGAGACAATATTATTGTGGTTGTCATATAGGGTTTCTCGTAAAAGTCGAAGAAAAAAAATAGAGAAAGGAATGATATGGAATGCAGGGCTCGTCAACATTATAGTTGTTTGAGGTCATAATTAAACTAAACTGGCCTTAATTCAGCCCAGGTTACAGTTAATTTCACTCTTTCTCTGCTGATAGTAAATATTTGAAATTAGTACACGCTTTCAACGATTACCGCCAGAGGGTGTCCTCTTCGCTGAGCCCAATGTTAAGGTATTTAGACCATTCAACTGCACTAGCTTACGTTGCAGAGCGTCGTCATGGAGATCGACACTAGTTAACGTTACAAAAACAAAATATTCACAATAAGAACACGGTAATTAATTGCTTAAAATAATGTTACGCCAGGTTAGGTGATTAAATTTATTTTAAGCTAGCTCGTCACTGGCAGAACAAATTCTTTTTTAAATCTAGCATTCAGTTTTAAAACGGATTATAGTTACGAATGGAAGTATGCATAATGCACGGTTTTGTGTTACGAGAAGTGACTCACTCGCACTGAATCTTCCATCCGTGATACGAACTGAAAATGGTGTGAATCGAACAGAGAAGTGCTTCAACTTCAAACATTGCCCGAGTACTGGCAATTCGTCAGTTCCCAAGGATTATTGTCACTATTACCTGGCTGAATGACGCTCAACGCCGGCATTTTTTATTCAAGTTTCACGTCCCCTCCGATGTAGTAGCTTGGTGGGCACGATGCGATTCCATTAACGAGCCAACATGATGCCTTCTGTTGCCATTGATGGACGCAGGTATTACAAGTATTTATAAAAGTGATTTTACCTAATCTGCCCTGATTCAAACCAACGATACGTTCAATAGACACCCGATTAGCAACAAACAAAATACCAGTTGAAAAATGAGTGAAATTAGTGACAACCCACACAGGTTAAAAGCATGCGAGTGAAGTGCAAAAGTGAATAAACCCAATCTTTGCCATGCAAAGATAAAAAACGTGTGGCAGAAGAGTCGCGCAAAAAAACATGACAGATGCGCTTGAAGAGGTAAATGTGAGTTAATTAGTGTCACTTTCTTTTTATACATTGAGTTAATTCTCCAAATATTGTTTTATTGTTTTTATTTTTAATATTGTTTTGTTTTAAAGACTGATCACAATTGCACGTAAAAAAAATCCCGCAACCCTAATACCATTTTTTTTTAGAATTATTATTCAGGTCTACTAATTAAAATCCACATTAATATTAGGGTACTTAGTTAATGTACAAAGTGTGAAATGAATCGAACGACTGGTACAAAACGTATGGGGTGATATAGGCAGACAGGTGCCAGCATAGGAACAGAAACTCTAAAACTGCCAAGTTGGAGCATAGGTAAACAAACCACACTAAGGCAGGTCAACAACAATCCTAAAAAAACACTATCTGGAGCATATTACTAGGTACACCAACATTTCGATCCTACCCGCGTACGGACACTTTACATACAGATGAGAGGCTACCTTGCTCCGGTTCATATACCGTGCGTCATCCAATAATATTATAATTACACTTTACTGCAAACTGTATGTTTTTTTTCCAGTGCCTGCAAAAAGTGGCGCGCTGTAGGTAACTGACGGAAACATTTTATTTGATCGAACCGTTACGTCATATACATCAGAAGGATACACATCACTGGTAAATGGACGAAATTATAGTTACTAAATGTCTATATTATCTCACAACTAACGCAATTAGTGAGTTTCATGGTGCTGATAGCTGAAAAAAAAATATGAACAACTTCTACTGGTTTTAAGCTGGGCTTCCAAGAAGTTTGTTTGTGCCTACCAGTCCGTAAAGAGAAATGGTGAAGCCTGGAACAAAATTCTCGGCAAGGCTCCCTTCCAACATTTTTTCGACATCCAGAGGAACCCCCTCTCCACGGGGACGGGGTAGGGCGCCAACAATTATCACCAATAAAAAGGCTTTTATTCCTGTTGGAATTTTTTTTATTTTCGCTTCTTGTGCTTTGTGACCGGGGACGGGATAGTGCCCAATACAAAGAGTTCCCCCTTCTCGATGGGCCTGGGCCGGCAGTTTCTAGCCGGCAGTTTCTAATTCCCCCTGCCCCTCCTTTTTTAATCGCCAGTCTCGGTCTGCAACATGTTCAAAAAGCGTCATGGGCAGGTTTTGATGGCATGCCAACAAATGAGGTGAAAATGTACTTCTTCGAACCACCAGAGGCAATAAAAAAAATGCGAAAATCATGTAAAAACGGAGTTGAAACGGAGTTTTATGTCGTTGGCAGTTTTGGGTAACTTCATTCTCCGGGCCTGGGAGCTGTAGAATTTAGTTTTGCTTGAAAGATTCTACTTGTTACTGCGGATTAGAATGCAGTGCAGATAAAACGGCAAGAACTTTTAGACGATTCTGCTTTCATTTATAGGTTCCTATAGTAACACAGACTTCTGACACACATTGTAAAATCCCAGTTTATTCGCTAACCGTCGAAGAAGCAAAGGTGATTTTAAAAGAACTAGAACAAAGTGTGTAGGAGCGGCCGAGAGATCAGAATCCTGACCTTCAAACCGAACGGATGTCCATTCGATTCTACCATTTACTTGGCCTGCAATTTTACCCTGCAGTTTGATAATACGTAATCATAAAAGTACCGTCCCTACTCATTACGTTTCTTTTTGTTGGTAAATCCCGAAAGATCAAAGCACTTTTTTTTTGCCTTAACACATCCAAAACGTAACTTGTCAATTCAGTAAAAATCATTTTATTCAAACTCTAGGCATGCTAAGTAGTAAGTAGTCTTGTGACGAAATGCTGGAATAAAGTTTCAGTTCTTCCATTTTCGTTTATTTAATGTATTTATTATTCACTACATACCACTATTATTCACTGTATAATGTCAAGTATAATGCCGATACAAACGAAAATATTTTGAATTTTATTAGAAGTTACTTCAGAATGATGCAGCCTTATTTGGGAAAGGCCCAAGGTTACTATTTTTTTTAAAGGTGACAGCTTAACCCTAACGTTTGAGTGTATTCACCTAGCTAAAGACTAAAGAAAATATTTAAAAAAAAAATTAAAATAAATAAAGAAAACAACAAAATAAAATTCGATAAATAAGAAATTAATACGCATTGTGGAAAAATTTTGTTTACAACTTAATGAAAATTGAGCGGTGGCGCAAGTAGTGATCAACGATTGTCTGGCTGGACTTCACACTAATAATAAGAAAGCGCCAGGCAATTTGGACAAACAACATCAACTTGTTTTTTCATCACCTAACAAACACCAAGCAACATAATTAAAATTAATTAATGCACAATTAGAAAGCCGTAAGTCAAGCAGCAGTTTTTGTTTTTAGAATGAAAAAAAAGCACCAACTGAAAACGACGAGTGAGATTTAAAACAATAAAAGCGAAAACACTCGTGACAGAAAACAAACTGTAAAGTAATTACTGATGAAAGCGAAATTGAAGTAGCCAGATTAGACCACGACTTAAACCTCCTGGGATCAGAGCAACGAAGGGTGGAAGGGAAAAGTTAATGAAGCAGTCTTTGACCAGCCAAAATTAAATTATCGAAAAACACCTTCCTATGAGTGTCTAGATAGACGTTCGTAAAGAAATATTTTTGCTCGGCAAATTCGTTTTCAGCTATCAACAAGGGTAAATTGTAAGGACTGTAGAACGGGAGAGGGACAGGGAAATTTCATAAATTACCGGATTATTTCTGAGTTATAAGTACTAGTGGCAATCAATACGTCACGTCTCTCAGCCATACGACAGCAAAAAGAAAAAGTTTTTTTAAATTTTTGTATGTGTGATAGTAAATTTCTGCTCTAAGTTCCTTCCGCCTCCCCTCTCCATTTTTGTTTCAAATTAATGATAATTAAACCAAGGAAGGATCCAAGGGAGGATCCAAGGGAGGGGCCTAGGGGGCTGCGGCCCCCTCCAAAGCAAATAAACACGAAAAAACAGCCAACCTCTTTTTAAAAACGCAGTTAAGTTCCGAAAAAAATGCACAAAAACGTAGAAAAATCGTCCTACGGACCCAACCAAGACTTAGTTCCGGATCCGCCCATAAATTAAACAAATTCTTTTTCCACGTCATTGACACGTGGTCAATGTTAAGCCGGTGTTAAACCTACGCTCTGTCAAGTGAAAGTGAAACCCTGTCAAGCTCTTGCGAGCATGATTGATTTTTGTAATTGCTCAACAGATGGCACAGCACCCTCTGGAAGGCGAAAGTTTTTCGAAACTGAATTTTCTCGCAACCAAGTACGGAGAAAAGTGAAAGTTTCGGATTTTCCACGACTAGTGTAAAGTCCACGCTGTTGCGTGGAGGTGCAAAATTAAACAACAAAAATAAAAATGCCAAAATATATTGGTTTAAAAACGGCATCATTGTACAATACCCGTCCCCTCCGTGTGATATCCCCTGATTTACTGGACAATATTCCCCAGTTTAATCCCAGAACAATTTTCTGCCAGCTATAGTGTGCCCGGCTATTTCGCTCTTCCCATTAAAAAAATTGCTCGAACACTTTACAATTCATTAATTAAAAAGTTTAATGGGCAAAGAAATCTGTGTTTTAGTTCTTTCCCAAGCGACGCTTTGTTCTCAACAAATTATTTGTCAATTAGTTTATAATTAAAATCTGGAGGTCACAGTTACTTGGCCGAGCGAGAGACGCTACAATACATGTGTTGTCCGTCATTTTGTAAAATTGAATTTAGAATATTTTTTTGCAACCATTCGAGTGACTTATATGATTTTTGCCCCATGCTCTTCAAACGATCCGGTAAATATCTTTATGATCGTGTCTGAGTACCTCTGCCACCACGCGTAAGATTTGATGGGTAAATGATAAACGACGAGCCCGTGTTGTTTCGAAATGCGTGAAATTGGTAATAATAGTGTTATTTTACATCGTAAAACAAGATAGACGGGTTCGAGTCCCAGTCGGGGCAGTTGTCTTTTCTTTCTTTCTCTTACTAATGTATTGTGTTTTCCTCACAAGACCAATCTTTAATGCTGGCTGCTTGCTACTTTTACCCTTTATCTTGTCATTTTCGACGCGCCATTAAGCCTCAATCCCCCCCCCCCCTTTATCTTGTGATTTATTCTTTATTGGAGCATAGCTCCGCTATGAAAGCACTCCAATGTAATCTTAGACCGAGTATCACGCAAAAACCACAAGGACTATCCAAACCAAACTTTGCATGCAGTAGCACGGACGTCCGGACAAGGTTTATCAAAATAAAAATCCGGAATCGGATATTGGGGTTGAGGAACAATCAGGGTGACAAAATGGACCAATAGCAAGAGCCAAAAATCAAAACAACAACGAGACGCGGAGCCGTTTCTAATTGTTCAAGGCATCCGATTGTTAAAAGATTGATTGTTGATGATAAACAGACGGCGTTAGGCGGTAATAAACCAAATTCAAGATATTTTTACTTTTCGTCGACCGATTTGGATGTAGCCTATAGGATATCGCCTGCTTTCCGGATCTAACAATGCCGAGGGCGCGCAGCGCCCGAGCCATAGTTGGATTCTAGCATGACGAAAGCAGGCGATATCCTTCTTCTCACCCGTTTTGAAGCTATCAGTCCGACGTACATTGTTGAGCGCGAGTGGAATACATTGTTACGTTTAGTTAGAAGAAAGTTTGTGCAGAATATTCGCCGTTAAGACGCACTGCTGCACTCAATGAAAAGAGCAACGCGTAATTTTGAAACCAGTTGCAATGTTGTAATTAACATGAATTCTTGAACGATTTTTTTTTTACGTTTGAGGTGGTGTTGGTTTC
This sequence comes from Lithobius niger, assembly GCA_023313725.1. Classification (NCBI taxonomy): domain Eukaryota; kingdom Metazoa; phylum Arthropoda; class Chilopoda; order Lithobiomorpha; family Lithobiidae; genus Lithobius; species Lithobius niger. The sequence continues at coordinate 14,339 of JAHWFP010213573.1, forward strand.
AAAGATTGTTCATTTAATTGATTATATTCGGCTGCTTTATTCCTTTTTGTTATTTAATGGACACCTTGTAGAGCAGCGGTTACAATACTGTGAGTAACGTGAATTGTCGAACGTTGGTATTTTTGTTATCTGTTATGTTTTTTTTTTTTTATTTGTTTCAGTAAATTCATTACTTTTGTTTTCTTCCACTTTTCATTTAACACAAACGGGGACTGGGATCCATGTTAAGTCCCACCGCCGTGGATCCCAGCACTCCTCGTCCTCGTTCACTGTTGCGATCCCGTCGTGCTGTATTGTTATAAGAGGACTGAGAGCTTCAAAACGAGTGAGGAGTTTGAATACACCATTTTCACTGGTTTTTGACCACCTTTCCAATGGGCCAAACCCGAAGCAACTGTCTCTTAGTGTTTAGAAATTACAAGGCATATCCGATCCGATCCGATTGACAGCCAAACAGCAAAGAAAGCGGAGCCCGCTCCATTATGTCAACAGTGGAACTGATGACGGCCCTCGTTTATTTTCTGCTTTCTTCATACTAAAAGAACTTTAATTATAGGTTTGTGGGTCCCCAAGCGCTTCCTTCATTTAACTATGGTGTATTATGGCAACCGGCTTTGTATTGGTCATGTACTGGTAGGGGCCACTAACCTCATAGATCGGGTAACCTTGCCACTGTTCCCGCCTGCTGCTACTTAAAGTCGGGGTAAAACCCAAATATCTCCAAAAAAAAAATTTATGGTCGAAATTTCATCTTCGTGCGGCAAAGCTTCCTTGTCGTTTACTTTCAACTAAATCAAAGTAAAACTGCTAATTTTATGAGTTAATCTTTTCCCAAGCAGTTAAACACAAAAACCAACAGATACACGATATCTTAAATACAGCCGAGCATTCAAATTCGCTGGTTTCTCTCGCTCGACCAACAATAAGTAAAATCCCTTAACAACCAAAGCATTAAAAAAAAATCTTTATTATTTAATATGGACAGTAGTTGTTTGTAAATAATTACTAATGCATGATTGCATTACCACCGTTTTTTATCTGGTTTACAACTAATGTAACTATAACCATTATAAATTCATGTGATAGAATTTTATCCCGTAGTGTTGAAATCTGAAGGAGAGAATTTTTTTTCTATTGTCCATGTTCTTGGGAGAAACTGACCATGGTCGTGTCGTCCACGTGGCTTTTGTTTTGGGGACACAAAGGACAAACAACTTACATCGATGAAAGTAAATCAGAATCGTCAAAAGCTTAAACGTAGTCTAGCTTCACAGAATCAAGTTTGCTGCGGCGTACTATTGCTGAACTTTGACGGCTTAGTGTCCGCCCCAAACCTGCTAAAATTTTGTCTGGAAGGTTAATTCATAGCATAACTGGTCCCAGAAAACTACCCGAATTTAGCTCAAAGCCTAACGTTGCCGAAAGAGGAAAAAAACTATTTACAAAGTTAATCGCCGTACCAGTCCATAAAAAGTTTTTACAATTTTCGAAAAGAACTACATTTAAAACAAAAAAGTCTAGGAGTACAAGGTGGTGAAAAAAAAGCCTTACGACTTTACATAAGTTTGAAAACTCCAAATCTTCTCTGTTTTGGGCCTACAGATACAGAAGTTTTCGATTTCAAACCACGCTATTAATTCTTCGGAATGTAAGTTCCAAATAGTGAAAAAAAATCGTGTAACTTGGAGAAGAGTATACCGCCAAGATATCATACACGGCGATGTGATTGAAGTCCACTCTCCAGCAAAACTAAAACTATTAATTTCTCCGTTTCTATTCAATATATTTCGACCAGACTTGGCCAGATAATAGATAGCAACTTTTCCGAGGTTTATACCAACTTTTATGCAATTCCGAGCGAGAGTCAACGCACGGAGCCACACGAAAATTTGAAACCTATTCACTTGTTGGTGTTGTTGTTGTTGTTCTTGTTCTTGTGTGACACGGTTTCAGAAAAAACTACTGAACCTACCTAAAATCTGAAACATGATCTAAGCCATAAATTTCCCTTGGCTTCATCCTCACAGAGACCGCTTTTTCGATTGGTCGAGCCATTCCGGAGTTACAGGTCCCTGAACGATCATTTTGATTGTTATAGATTGTTTTAACCATTGTGATTAGGAAATAATGCCACTCTGCAAACTCCATATCCATTCTTCGTGCACGTGGTAAGTTCAGTATTAGAGGTGAACTGGTGAATTACAGACCAATCGCTCTGCTGTCGTGCGTCCGAAAAGTGTATGAGCGGATGGTAGTGAGAAGGCTTAACTGGCACTTGGAATATTACGAGTGTCTGGCTAGTGTGCCATTTGGGTATCGACCAAATAGGTGTGCTCAGGATGCGGTATTGTTTCTGCTCTCGAGTGTACGTGAGGCGTGGGCACAGGGTCAAGTTGTACTGGCTGTTTTCTTGGACATTAAGGCAGCCTATGACACTGTGTCCATCGCATGGGTGGAAGTCTCATTGCACAAGATGGGTGTAAGCCCATGCTTGGTTGATACTATTGTTTCACTCCGGGAAATCGCTCCTTTGCAACGAGAGTTGATGGCAGCTGGTCTTCGCAAGCGAGCACGAGCAGAGGGCTCCCGCAAGGAAGCTGCATTATCCCATCCCTCTTTGCGATTGCCATTAATCCTTTTGTAGATAGGAGTATCTGCGAATATCGTCTGCTACGCTGATGATGTTGTGGTCTGATTTGTCGGGAGTAGACTGGATTTGATGGTGGAGCAGGCGCAAAGTGTGCTGAGTGACATTGAATGTCTCTTGAGTGATCGGGGCGTATTTCTTGCTTCGGCCAAGACAGAGGTAGTACTGTTTGCAAGGTGTGAGAGAGTGCAGTTTGGGCAGATCCAGTTAAAAGTGGGTAATCAAGCAATAAGTCCAAAATCTAGTGTTAAGTACCTGGGGATTAATTTGGATTCTGCCCTAGACTGGACTCAGCATGTAGCCATGCTGAAATACAGGGTACAGTCACGCACAGCAGTTCTCAGAATGTGGTGTGCTGGCAAGGGAACCAAAAGAGGGTCTCCGCTAGCGGCGTATAGGGCATTTGTGCGGTCAGTAGTGGACTACCATTTGCCGTTTCTAGTGGGAATTAAGAAGCACTTGAAGGTGTTGCAAATTGCGCTGAATGTGTGTTTGCGATTGGTGTCTGGGTGCCTGGCTTCCACCCCAAATGAAGCACTATGAGTTGAATGTAATGAACTTCCAATTGAGTATCGGACGGAGGAATTGCTAGTTGTTCTCTGCATGCATAACTTGAGCAGAGGACAACATGACCCTGTAGGCAAAATTTTGTTAGATTATAGCCAACTCAGTGAGAAAGCTAGAGGGATTTAAGGTGAGACAGGAGCAGGAACTACATTACTTCAGCGAGTATCAGATCAGCCCCTACCTGTAGCTTGTGCTTCACCCCTCAGTCCCTGGATATGGTGCCCGAAGGTGAGCACCATTTTCGTGCAGAAAACAGTAGAATGCAATGTATTCTGTGATGCGTCATTTCGAGCTCGTGAGCAATTAGGAGGAATTGGAGTAATAGTGCCAGCCTTGAATGTTGCGGTGAAACCTATTGTGACGGCGGTAGCATCCAGTATGCTATGTGAGTTGTTAGCGATTTCGGTGGCTCTGGCTGTAGCAACAGATCTGGAGCTACCATCGTTCTCACTGACGACAGATTCACTTTCAAGTTACAGGCACCTGTAGAGTGCGTGTGAGCATTTGAAAGTTAGGGACCACAAGCTTTTTTCCAACCTTTGGAAATTTTGGGTTGCAACTCGAACGAGTGTGGTTGTGTTTTGGTGGACAATGGGTCACAGTGGAACGCAGGGGAATGTTCTGGCAGATGGGCTAGCTCGTGAAGCGGTAGGTCACGGTTGTGTTGAGGTCTCCCCGGCTCTTTCAGTACGGATGCGTCGGCCCATTGTGCGGGAATGGTCCTGGGCAAAGTGGCAGGTAGAGTGGGATACGTCAGAGGTTGCAAGGAATTTCTGTGTTCTGCACCCGTGTTGTACAGCTAAGTCCTAAGTGGACAGTTTGCAATCTGGGGACGCGAAGATAATTTGCTTGTTGAACACATGCTGCTGCGTGCGCATCGGTTTCGGTTTGGGTGGGTTAAGTCACGTCCGTGTCCAACATGTCGTGTTGAAGAGTCTCTAGAACATGTGTTGCTACATTGCAGATGGTTTGCTGGAATACGTGCTAAGTTGGCACCCTGGATGCAAGGATTATCAGCATTGCAAGAGGTGCTGTCGCTCACTCATGGGAGAGAACCTTTGTCTAGGTTGCGTGCTGTAGCGAGGTTTTGGTTGAGTACTGGTCTGGGTGTGTAGAACTGGCGCGTAGTGGTTGATGCGTGGTAGTTGGTTGTGGTTAGAGACGGGTATACTGTGGGTCCATGCATGTATGCATTCCAAGACAGCATAGTTTATTCTGCATGGTTCGTACTTGTACAGAGTGGAAGTGTTGGGGCAGTGTGACCTCATAGGAACACAATGGAAGAGTGCGTCGTGGGGCACTTCCAGCGGCTTAGTGCATCAGACCGCGTGCTTGTACACAGCGGCTGTGGAATTCTCATAAGCACACAAAATGAGTGGTAATCCAGGCAATAAACCTGTACACAGTGGATGAGTGCCGATCCGGAACTGTATACCATGTGATTGTGGATTGTGCCAGACAGATTATCCTGTAGATGGGTCGGGGAGGGCAGTGGCGAAAATGTGATATAGTGTTTAAGTTTGTGAGATTGTGACAAGTGTTAATCAAGTGTATTTAAGCAGTCTGTGGTTGTATAGTAATGTACAGAAGATTCAATTGGGGCGTACGACTGTGGGTCATGGCCTCAAATAAAATTACCGTGAAAGAATCCGTGTTTCAGCTAAACGATATACATTTAAACCAAACTAAGCTACGTTGTTAATTTCGAGGCCTCGAAATTGGCAGCTAGAAAGGAAAGAATGACGTATTTATTTTGCAGATGCAGGATTTCAGATCTGAGTTGAATTGTTTCAAAGTGGCCAGCAACAATCGACTGCATTCATAGCTATAAAAAAGGTACATGGATTACAAACAAAAAAGTCAAGTGTGCCGTAAAAAAGGAGGATATATGATTGAGTTTTCACTTGTTAAAATGAACACGGATAAAAATTGATGATTTTTAATTGAAATAATAAAATGTACAATTGAGAAAAGTCTGTTTAGGTGCTGTTGTGGTTTACCAATCATATATTTAAAATGTAAAGCACAACAGCACCTAAACAGATGGGATTTTATCAATTGTACATTTTATTATTTCAATTAAAAATCATCAATTATTATCCGTGTTCATTTTAACAAGTGAAAATTCAATCATATATCCCCCTTTTTTACGGCACACTTGACGTTTTTGTTTGTAATCAAGATATAACTGAACGACTTTCCCCTCCCGCGTTAAAGAATAATGTTCACTGGACAAAGATAACATTATATACTTATCTACCGATCTCCGCATCTCAGCCCTCTTGTAACAATACAAGGATGCAGGAACACAACAATGAACGGGGGCTGAAAACTTAGTTCTCAGCACTCGATTACAATACAACGATGCAGGACACAACAATGAAAAACGATTGTTCTCTGCACCGGTGCTGAGAACTAGTTCTCAGCCCTCGATTATTTTTTTAACGAAACCCGTGTTACACGTCCCATTGTGTAAATTTAATTTATTTATAAAAGGTAAGTTATTTTTCACCATAATAAATACTGAAAACGGACAATATCGGTAACATTTCAAGCATTAAAATTAATTACAATATGACATCCATTATGAAAATTTAAAGTTGCTCCTTTAAAACTTTCTTTAAAATGTGTAGCTTCGGCGGTTCATTTTTGTTTACTTGTGAAGATGGTTAGTTTCCATGTAAAATGTCGGACGTATCGACGAAGGTGCCCGGATACAGCAAACCAACAAAAAGGGTGGGGGGGGGGCGTTCTGAGGAACCTTTTTTTGGGACATGCCTTAGTTTGGCCTAATCAGTGCTACGGAACATCGAAAAAGCCAGAAGGCATCTTCTCCCAGTTCCACTCCCTATGCAAGGGGTCCCTTCGTTCGCCGCTGCCCCGCCGGCCGACAGATGTATCCATTTCCCGGACGACTCCACAGATGACCCAACACTGCCTTTGGCATCTCTTCTCAAGACAGTCGAGGAAACTGTACCAGACTCTTTCCTTTTCAAGCCTTCACAATCTGCCGATGCCCCCCATCATCAACAGGGGCCTCAAAACCGGTTTCTGTTTCGCCCTTCGGGATAAAGACGCCAAACCACGTAACCTACTTGGCCAATCCACCACACTCCTAACATGCCTCCTTCGCAACGAAAGATCCCTGCTTAGCAAAGGCGACCCATTCATCCTTGACAAAGACCCACTGGCCCCTCGTCCTGGACGTGAAAGCAACTTCTTCCGCCCTCTCGGGGACGGCGCCACAAATCCACATAACTTTGACACTTATTCCGAATGCGAATTTTTCTGCAGCGAAGTCAAAATGGACTTCGGCACAGCCCTCTCCATTCCCAAGAAAGCCGAATCCTAACGTTCGTGTTATACGAAAACGACAAATGCCTTCGCTTAAGCCTTCGTGCGGCATTGCAATCCGACGTCCTAAGCACAGTCGTTAACGCCTTGTACAAGAAACTTTCCGCAGATCCAAGCCCAGAAGATATTCGCAATCTTTCTTCCCTTTTCTCCCAACTTTTCCGAAGGCTAGCTTTGCAACTTACCATTCCCTCAACTGGGCTACAAGAGCCCTCTTCAACAACATCCTTCTCCTTTGGGAAATAGCCCTTTCATCCACAAACAACTTAAACGTTTCCACTCGGCACCGACTCCGTAACCAACCCATTCATGAGTCGGACATCCTGTTCCGAGGCCTCATCCCGACTCTCGCCCCACATCTTGACATCTCAAGAAAGCCAAAACCACAAACAACACAATGTCCAACCGCCCCTTTCAGAGGAAGAGACAACCAAATCCCCGCCCCCCGGCGGACGAATGGAGCAAAACCACTCTCACACCTTCGAACCGATGCACCCATAGCCCTTTCGAACCGATGCTCCACGCTCTCGTTCCGGCCAGCGCAACAACAGAAACGAGCCGCAACTCCAGATCGACGTAGCCGCATCTCGTCACCAGGAGGCAGGAGCTCCTTTCGTAAAAACCAACAATGACACCCCCCGCCTTTCCTGCCTTTCAGTCGGGGCAAGACTCCGCCACTTTCTTCCAGCCTGACAAAACCTTACCCGCAACACAGAAATACTCTCGATAATCAAACATGGCTTTCGTCCGACGTTCCTGATTCAACCACCTTTAAAGACGTCCCCTCCTTGGAAGTTCACCTCTCCAGTACCGGAAGCCCTTTCATTCGAAGTCTCGGAACTCCTGCGAAAGGAAGACATCAAGGAATGTCACACACCGAGTTCAGGCTTTTACAGTTCAATCTTCACCCGGCCAAAGAAGTAAGGAGGCTCCCGTCTAATCTTCAACATGAAACCTCTAAACAAGTACATTCACAACCAACATTTCAAAATGGAAACACAAGAAACCATCTGCCTTTCGTTTCAACAAAACGACTGGAAGACGCCTACCTTCATATTCCACTTCACCCCTCAATCACCCACCTCTTCCGCTTCATCTGCAATCGAAAAGCCTACGAATTCCGCTGCCTTCCCTTCGGCCTGAATGCAGCACCAAGAATATTCAAAATGGTCCTAAAACCAATTCTGGCACATCTCCACCAACACCAAATACGATTGGGCTCTGAACAACCTAGACACCCGAAAGCTGGAACTGGACAGAGACAAGACCATCTCCCTGCTAAACAAACTGGGGTTCGGTGTGAACCATGCAAAATTCTGCCTTTCGCCAGCTCAAGTTTTCACATTCCTCGGAGACTCTTTCAATCTACAATCGGCCCAAATCTGTCCCCCTCCGGACCGTATAGAAGATCTCCTCCTTCACATCTGACTCTTTCGCAAGCAATCAAGTTTTTCCCCGCGGGAATTAAACTCCCTCATCGGGAAGATGGATGCAATGGCAAACCTCGTCCCTTATGGCCGATGGATGGTCAGGCCCTTCCACCATCACCACATAGACAACTGGACAATCAATCAACTGAAACCAGACAAACAGTGCCCATTCTGAATGGATTTTCCATTCGAAACCCTACTATGGTGGTCCGACATAACAAATCTCACGAAATCTCTGCCCCTCCACGAACCTCCACTCGACCTCCTCATCTTTACAGATGCATCGAAAGTCGGCTGGGGCGCACACCTAAACAACCTTGAAATCTCAGGCCAATGGCCAACATCGTGCACAGACCACATCAACATCCTCGAACTACGGGCTATCTACCTTGCCCTCCAACACTTCCTCTCACACATCCAAAATCAGGTAATCCAGATTCAAGTCGGCAATACGACAGCCCTAGCCTACATCCGAAAGGAAGGAGGAACGAAATCAAGATCTCTGCACCACCTGACTTCGGAGATCTTCAATCTCTGCATCCCAAACAACATCACCCTACTGCCCTTACACATCCCAGGCAACAGGAATGTGATTGCAGACTCTCTATCTTGCTGGAAATCACCATCAGGCGAATGGTGCCTCAAGAAATCCATCTGCGAATCTCTCTTTAGGGGTATCTTGTGACTTGTAGCTTATGCTATAAAATATATTTTTTGCTTGACAACGGGATGATAAATCCCGAAACGTCGCATTTTATTGTATAAATGTGCACTTGCTGGCTTTGTAAAACGTAACTACTTTTAGTGCTTTTATTCTGTCAATCTCTCTTCAACATTTGGGGCACTCCAATGCTGGACCTGTCCACCACGAAGCACAATACCAGACTTCCCCACTGCATCAGCCCAATCCCAGACATGGAAGCAATAGCAGTGGACGCCCTAACCTTCCCCTGGAACAACCTGTCGCATACTTGTTTCCACCATTCAAACTACTGCCACAGGTCCTCCTCAAAATCCACAAAGCCAGAGCCTATTCCTCCTAATAGCTCCCCTCCGGCCGTCAGCAGCGTGGTTTCCACTCCTCCTAGACCTAGTAGTCGACACTACAAGAAGTCTACCCCTTCTACCAGATCTTCTGTCACAACAGAAAGGATCAAAGCTACACCCAAACCTCGCAAACCTCAACTTACACGGGTGGCTACTATCATCAAACTACTCAAAAAGGCTGGGATCCATCAAGAAGAAGCAGAACGCATCGCCTCTAAGGCAACCAGAGACTCCACCAATCGCATGTACGACAGCCGCTATGGTATCACGATGGATTAGGAAAACAATCGAAGCCGCTTACGACAAACAAACATGTGTAAGAGCATGAGGGTGACGGCACATGAGGTAAGAGCAATCTCCACATCATGGGTCCACCACAAAGCCACCCCAATCGAAGAAATCCTGGCAGCAGCATCTTGGCGTCACCAATCAACCTTCACCTCCCACTACCTAAGGGACATGTCAAGAGAAGAATCTGGACTACACCTGCTGGGACCAATCTTCGCAGTCAGATCTGTGGTCAAGCACCCTTAAGCACTCAGAACGAAGCAGAAGCAAGCCATCTATGAAGGAAGCAAGCCATCCAAATGGAAGCAAGACCCACATACAAACGCTCCTTTTCAGGGAAACCAACCCCTACGAAAGAGTTCCATGTTCCTGTTACACACTGTTCTGAATAAAGTGCAATTTTTTCTTTTCCAGATAAAAAATTCGGGGACTAAGCCTGCTCGCATCCCGGGGCGCCCGTCAAGGCATTGCCCGCCACCAATTTTGACGAGGTCAACTGATAATGCTAAAATTATCAGGTTAATATGTTTTGGCAATAAAGAAAGAACATTTTGCCGGCCCCCAGGCAGGCCGGCAAAAAATGGTTTCTTTTTGCCTAAAACATACTTCACCTAACTCCCGCCCTGCCTCCCCTCTTGAGTCACCGCCTGACATATTGAGAGTAAAATGAATGCCGAAAGCGTCCATGTTCTCGATTTTATAAGGGAGGACTGCGCCGCACATGCGCAGTGGGATATGCAAGCAGGCACCTGCGCACCGGAAGAAACCTCCAGGAGAACATCACATTTGGGAAATGTAATGCTAAAATTATCAGGTTAAGTATGTTTTAGGCCAAAAGAAACCATTTTTAGCCAGCCTGGCTGGGGGCCAGCAAAATGTTCTTTATCAGTAAGAGAACACCTCAAAATTGTTTAAATAATCGCCTCTGGCGCTATATCTGGGGTGGCTCTGGGGTAAAAATGATGAATATGCAGGTTAAGAGCGGAAGGTAAACAGCAAAAAAAATAAAAAAAGCCATTGAATTTTCGTGACAAAACGGGGCCTTTCAGGGCTTGCCCACCCGGCTCTTTTGCCATAAATCCTCCTCCGGCGTTATTTTACAGTATCATCAAAACCAGGCACGAATGCTACCTTTGTGACCGTTTCATTTGATGGTTCAGCTATGTCTGTAGTTTCTGCTGCCCCGTGGATGTCCTCTCTGCACTACCCAACTTCTTTCTCCAATATCTTCCTTATTTTGCATGCGATTTTTCTTCTGTTTCCTGTGTTGTACAAGTAGCGCGATCCCCCACAACTTTCTAATTTACTTTATGCCCCTATCTTGCGTAGGTTAGGAGATACAAATTGGATGACCTTGAATACGACCTCCAAGGTCATTTTGAATGGCATCATCGGATTCGCCATAGGTGACTTCCTATACGAGTTCGCTATTATCAGCAACCCATATCCAAGTCTTAAGGATTTATTTGACTGGTATGGGACTTCTGGGACACACTGTGTATTAAACCAGTGGTTCCCAACCTTTTCTACATTATTCCTCCCCTTAGGGACTAGCAAGCAATGCGCCCCCCACCCCCCAAAAAAATTAGCTGTGCAATTTTTTTTAACTACGATGAGACAGTGTGCCCACAGGAGAACAATAATGTGTAGAATGTTGGCTAAAATGGCTGTCGATTGCACAAATAATCAGTAGATAGTTAAAAATGAAAATTTCGCTTTTCTCATACAATTTAACTTCTTTTGTGATGTATAGTTTAAAAAAACGTCATTGAACTTTAGGGCGCATATATGCAACGACTCGCCTTTGCATTGTGGAAGCTAGAAAATCATTTGAAATTTCAACGTGGCGGCGATTTTAGCTCTGCTGTCTCTGTGACTGGGAAATGGTTTCGTGAGGACGAATTCTTTGTCTTATTGTCACTGATTATAAGATTGTAAATCTTATAAGTCCAGGTAGCCGTTGTTATACTGGCAATAACAACTTTCCATCGCAATTAAATACTAACTGCGAGAATGCACCGGCTATTCGTGGCGTAAATGCGCCCTTATAGTACGGCTCTGGCAGAGCCCCCCCCCCCCCCTGCAGCTGCTCCGCGCCTCCCAAGGGGGGCATACCTCACCGGTTGGGAAACGTGGTATTAAACTACTGTCGTTGACAACAGCTAGTCTTGAATACAGAATTTTGGAGCAGAAACTGCAGTTCTGGAATGAAACCGCAGTTCCAGTTCACAATTACTACACTTGAAAACTACAGTTGTGTAGCGGAACTGCAGTTGCAATGTATTAGAAAACTGTACTCTGTCACAGAATGCAGTTTTGTCATAGAACTGCAGTTTCAGTCTACGAGAAATCCCACTTCAAAATTTCAGTTTCCGTAAAATGTTTAATTCTGTAATGAAATTACAGTTACAGTTTGCAAGAACTTTCTGTGATCAACTGCAGTTTTTAACAGCTGAAGTTGATCACAGAAACTGCAGAAACTGCAGAAAGTTAATCAACTGCAGTTGATCACAGAAATTGCAGTTCTGACATAGAACTACAGTTACAATTTTCAAGAACTGCACTTGAAACTGCAATTTGCGAAAAAATCTGCAGTTTTTTAATGAAGTACCCACTTACAAGAGCTGTAGGTTGCAGCGGAACTGCAGTTACGATTTGCAATAACGTCAGTTGATAACTTCACTTTGTCGCAGAAACTGGTGTACCATAACAGAACTTCAGTTAAAAGACTAACAAATTTGCAGTTAAGTGAAGTTTTCATGGAAAAAAACTGTTTCGATTTTTTATTTCATTTTAGAACTCGTAGGTTTCGTATATCAAAGCTTCTTTGTCATCAAAATTTCCTTCAAATGAGAACAAACTAGCGAAAGTTACCGTTAAGCTTAATGTTTATGTCAGTGAATAAATAACACTAATGCCTTCACAATGATAATTCTGATAGAAGGAAGCAAGTCGTTACGTGTTGCCAAACGGACATCACAAAGCAAATTTACCAGCATATATTAAGGAACACTGACCGACAAATATAGTAAGATTAAAGGAAACGAACACAAATTTAAATTAAAAATAAATATCGGTTAGTTCTGACTGCAAGGGAACCAAAGTCGGTTTCGTATTGAGGAAACGGGCCCGATCTGCGTAGGTGATTTATACTAAATGAAATGTTACAATTGAAGAGTGTAATTTCAAACTGGGATTAAGTCAATAAAAGAAATAGAAAGAGTCAATTTTTATTCTGGATTGTTTTTACTATGGTCGTCAAGTTCCAACGTTTGTATGGGGGATTTAGGCTTAATGCCGTGCAGACAGCAAGGTCATTAGCACCAACCTCAGTCAATGGGCAGTGGTCTGGGTTGCCACTTCGCCACACATTGCAGAGATGTTAAACAAACTCGAAATCTAAATTTGATCATCGCATCGATCTGTATCTCCTGAAAAAATAAAAATAAATAAAACAGACTTATTGCCTAATTAACGCGTTAAGTCTCATGGTAGTTGGTAACAGAGTCGAACACCTCCTAGATGGTGACAATCAACAAGTAAGTGACAGTCCGTAATTGTCCGTCGACACCAATGACATTTAGGAGGGACAATCCCCCTCAAATGGAAACAGTGAACAAGTTTGATGTGACCAATGTGTAAACGGGCCAACACCACCTCTTCACGGCGACTGCGGCGACAAGCCGAGTGCCATTCCTGGATAGTGCCTTATTATTGTGTAGTGTTATTGTGTATAACTCTATGGTGGTTGTCGACGCGCCATTAAGCCTCAATCCCCCCCCCCCTCTATGGTGGAGCCAGTAACTGGGTTAGCTGCAAGGAGCACTGGAGGGAGAAAGGAAGATCGTCTTATTAACGCCAATGCTATTAGACTGGATTTCTTAAGCCTATAATGCGCGATTTTTTGTTGGAGAAAACAACGTTCCGTTAAGCCTAAGAAATCCGCTCTCAAAGCACTGTCTTGACTAGAAGTGCCGTTTTTTCTGTTACATTTTAATCTAGTGAACCTTGTAGCTATTACCTCCAAATGGTGTCTCGTAGCCAATATGACGTCACTTGACGCTGCTCTATAAGGCTTGCCAAAAAGCGCGCATTGAGTTGGAAAGGCGTCCGAGGGAACAAGGCCGAGATCCATTTTGAAAGGACCTGAAAGGACCGCTAAAGGGTTGTAACTGTGGCAAAAAATCTGAGTTAAAGTTATGATTTTATTAGGAATTTTATTTCGACCTATGCCTTTTTGACCCTAACTTCTGGCTAAGGGCTTTCTGGAAGATACAATGCCTGAGACCTTATTTTTTATTATTATTATTAAAACCTTTAAGATGAAACACCAATAATATCTTCAGTATGTAAAGTTCAGGCTATGCATTAAAATTGGGTGTTTTGGTTGGAAGTTTCCCAGTCTTTATGGTCACATGGCAAGTTGATCCTATAAAAGAAGTATTTACGGCGACACTATAACAAAGTAAAATGGGACAGATTCAGAAAATGAGCGGGTTGTGACGCTATGATGTTACAATGTCATCATGTTGTAATATGAAGATCAACAAATTAAAAACACTCACTATATAGTCGGTCAGTCATCTTCAGCATCGGATGATTCATTAATTCTCGACTACTACTCTGTGTCGCTTCCTCCATTCACTTCAGGCTGATTGTCTGGTATACTATAGCATTTCTTGTAGAATTAAAATCATTCGTGGGCTTCGGTAATGCTTACAGAATTCAGCAAAGGCATGACATCTCGTTTTTTCGCTGGTTTCATTCTATTCAGGTCTGGCAACAGTTTGGATGTCACCCGGAAGAACTTTCTTACCCCCTTTTTACCATAAAATATTAACAAAATGTTCCAGTGTAAGTGTTGAGTGTCTGTTCGGTTTATTTACCGCCGGATGAGGTCTTTGGGGTTGGTGACCTGGAGGACCTGGTTCGCCAGCTTCCTGCCCCGTTTCTCCTGCTGGGCGACTTTAACAGCCACCACGTCCAGTGGGGAGGACCTATTACTGACAACAAGGGCAGGATCCTTGAGGAGTGGATGCAGAGGGGGTCCGTCTGCATCCTGAACGATGGAGCCATGACACACTGTAACCTGGCCACGGGCAATTGGTCAGCGGTGGACTTAGCCTTTTGCTCCCTTGCCGTCCCAGTTCACTTCACTTGGGCTGTCACTGCCGATCTGCATGGAAGCGATCACCTCCCCGTTGTGTTGTCCACGACACAAGGGGGTTCTGTGGCTTCCAGGCCAGCCCGGTGGGCGCTTAAACGTGCTGAATGGTCAGCCTTTGCTGAGGCTGCTGTATTTCAGCGTGCGGTTGAGGACTTTTCTGATGTGGATGAACTTTCCACTCATTTCGCTGACGTGGTCCTTGCTGCTGCTCATGCTACTATCCCGCTTTTCGTCCACACAGCCGCGGCGGGTTCCTGTTCCGTGGTGGACGCCTGCTTGCGGGCGGGCTATTCGGGCCCGCCGGCGAGCGTTGCGTGCATTTACGGTCATCCCAACTACTGACAACTTTGTAGCCTTTAAGCGCTGTCGTGCCGTGCCAGGTATGTCCTCCGTGAGGCTAGACGTGATTCGTGGACAGCTTATGTTTCGTCGATCACGCGTTCCACGCCTTCTCAGCAGGTGTGGCGGAAGGTGCGCCAGATCTCGGGGAGGAACGTGTCTTCCCCGGTTTCACAGCTGAAGGTGGCGAATTCCGTGATCTCTTCTGTGCCGGATATCGCCGACTGTCTTGCGTCTGCGTTTGCGCGGGTCTCGAGTGATAACCATTATGATACTAGTTTCCTCAGAATAAAGCGTAGAGAAGAGGCTCACTCTCTAGACTTTCGCTCCAACGGGCTACAGGAGTACAATTTACTGTTCACCAGGAAGGAATTTGTTTCAGCTTTGTCCAAGTCGCATGACTCCGCCCCAGGGCCTGATGATGTTCACTATCAGCTGATGAAACATCTGCCTCTTGCCTCCCAGCAGTTCTTGCTGGAGATGTTCAACCGTGTGTGGGCAGAAGGCTCTGTTCCGGCAGCGTGGAGGACAGCAGTGGTCATCCCGATTGTGAAACGGGGCAAAGACCCTACTGCTCCTTCCAGTTATCGCCCAATCGCTCTGACTAGCTGTGTCTGTAAACTTATGGAACGGATGGTCAGTGCAAGGTTGGTCTGGGTGCTGGAATCACGCGGATTCTTATCTGCGTCCCAATGCGGCTTTCGACGTTTTCGGTCAACCATTGATCATCTGGTTGCCCTTGAATCGGATGTGAGGGAGGCTTTTCGCCTGCGTCAACATCTGGTTCAGGTTTTTTTTGAATTGGAGAAGGCGTATGATACGACGTGGCGTTATGGGATTCTCCGTAATCTCTATAACTGTGGCTTGAGGGGACGGATGCCACTGTTGCTTTCCGCTTACCTCTCAGGCCGTTCTTTTCGTGTTCGTGTCGGGGCGGCTCTTTCCCGCCCGTTTGTCTTGGAGAATGGTGTGCCTCAAGGAGGTGTTCTTAGTGTCATCTTGTTTGCTATTGGGATCAACCCCATTGCTCAACAAGCTGCTGTTCCCCAGTCATTGTTTGTCGATGACTTCGGCCTGCGCTTTCAAGCAGCTCGCATGCAGACCAGCGAGCGGCAGCTACAGCTGGCGATTAACAAAGTCCAGACCTGGGCGGTCAGTAATGGTCTCCGGTTTTCTCCGGACAAGACTGTGTGCATTCACTTTTGCCGCCAACGAACGCTGCACCCAGATCCTTGCCTGTACTTGGGGCAGGCGCAGATTCCTGTTGTCCCACAGGCACGTTTCCTGGGTCTGGTGTTCGATTCCAGGTTGTCTTGGCTTCCACACTTGCGCCAACTTAAAGACAAGTCTTTGCGGGCACTTAACATCTTGCGGGTTCTGTCGGGCACTTCATGGGGTGCCGATCGCGCTGTCATGTTGCGCCTCTACAGAGCCCTTGTCCGCAGCAAACTTGATTATGCGTGCATGGTGTATGGTTCGGCTAGTGACTCGACTCTCCAGATGTTGGACACTGTGCATCACAGCGGCCTGCGTGTGGCGACTGGGGCATTTCGAACTTCTCCAGTGGTCAGCCTCTATGCTGAGGCCTCGGAGCCACCTTTGGCCATTCGTCGGCGGAAGCTGGCCATTCAGTATGCTGTGCGTTTACGTGCTGTGGAATCCAGTCCTGCTTGGTCCATGGTTTTTGGGCCAGACTTGCGAGTCGGTAGACGCAGGGTGGGTAAGGGTGATTTCCGCGATAGGCTCCAGCAGTCCTGTCAGGAGATAGCCTTTGAAATGCCCACCGTCTTGAGGCTTGGGGGGATGCCAGTGGCCCCTTGGCTTGTCCCAAGTGGCATTTTCATTTTCGCTCTGACGTCCCTCCCGAAGGGTTCCACTCTACCAGCAAGGTACTTACAGGAGTTCTGGCGGCTGAGTTCTCAGTACGCCGGTTATCAGCAGCTGTTTACTGATGGGTCGAAGTCAGGCGCTGGCGTGGCTTGTGCTTGTGTTTGTAAGGGAGTGACGGTTGCCCATCGCCTTCCATCAGGCTATTCTGTGTTTTCTGCAGAGCTTTTGGCTCTCGCTTTGGCGGTGGAATGGATCCTTGGCCTTCAGGGCACGCATTTCATTATCTTTAGTGATTCCATGAGTGCCCTGGAGTCCTTGGCGAATTACAATCCTCGGAACCCCTTGACAAAACGTGTCCAAGCTTTGCTTTCCCGCTTGCCTGGCCAGCGGAAAACCGTGCTTTTCTGCTGGATCCCGGGCCATGTTGGGATAGGTGGAAATAAGCAAGCGGATTCTGCAGCAAAAGGGGCACTTTCTGGCCCTCTCGGAAGGGATCTCAGGCTTGTTCCCTCGGACGCTTTTCCAACTCTGCGTCTGAGGTTACACGCTTTTTGGCAAGCCTCGTGCAATGGACAGGACGGCAATAAATTACGAGCTATTAAAGGCACTGTTGAGGAATGGCACTCGGCGTGTCGCCGCAGTCGCCGTGAGGAGGTGGTGTTGGACCGTTTGCGCATTGGTCACACTCGACTTACTCACTGTTTCCTTTTGCGGGGGGTTGACCCTCCTGAATGTTATTGGTGTCGGCGGCCACTTACGGTCCGCCACTTACTTGTTGATTGTCGCCATCTTGATGGTGTTCGTCGTCGTTTCCATCTTCCGCATGACATTGCGCGTCAGTTGGGCGATAAGTCTGTCCTCCTGTCCGGTGTTTTTCAATTTTTGCAGGAGGTACAGATGTATGACAAGATTTAGATTAGGGGTTTGAATAACGTCTCTGTAATGTGGGGGGGGGGATTGAAGCTTAATGGCGCGTCGACAGCTTGGTCATTAGCGCCAACCTCAGTCACAGTGCAGTGGTCCGGGTTGCCACTGCACCACACATTACAGAGATATTATAGGACTTGCAATTATAGAACTTGCAATTATAGGACTTGCAATCTCATCTGGTCCCCTCCCTGACTTATGTGATTGAATGGATGTGATGGACGTCGTCTATACTCTGTGTCGATACCTACAAAATACCGGCATAACTGTCGCTTGTAATAAGCATCTGATATCTGTATACCTAGCAGTTCTTGATTCTGCATGAGATCGAAGCATAACTCCATTGTGTCTGCATTGTTTTTTTTTTTACGTTTATCAGTGAATAAATTTTTTGGATCCCAGTTTATGAACCAACAACTCTACAGTAACCCTTTTATTGACAGCAGCATCAACGGACAAACATATTTCCTTAAGTTTTTCGAGGCAGTAGGGACATATATCTTTAATGGAGAAGCCAAAACAAAGATTAATCAAAATTCTGGTAGTAGGTGCATTCAAATATCATACTTTCTTTAAACAATCACCACATCTTTCGGATATTTAGACTGGTGGGCAAATTTTTTCTGTGTGGAGTTTTTTCCTCCCATAGTGGCTACATTTGCACTTAAAGGCTCTTAATATGGTTTCTAATTTTCTCCTTTAACTCGGCTATATTTTCTTTAACACGAGCACTACCTCATCGTTCTGGCAGTGAGTTATCGTGTTTGTTGCAGTACTCAATAATATCACAATATCCTTTTACGACAATAAAATAATCGCCCAGAAAAGCTAGGAAACACATTCCCCGTAGATTGACACCTGTAGATACACTACACTCAATGAACGAACTCGTGGCTCATCTTTGCGTGGCAGCAGGGGGCTTATGTCCACCTGCTTCCACAAATACGTGTCCTGGCTTAGTTTGTTGTTATCCAGGTAAAGTTTGTCAAATGCATGCTTTCAGTTTCTGTCAATGACGCACCATTGTACTAATCACCTGCATGCTGGCACGCCATAGTCGGTTTCTTTCCTAGTGTTCCCTTCAAAACATTCTTTTTCCACTTACTATAGGATTTAACGTTTTCTTTCTTGGTCTGTGGGGATAAAAGTATAGCTCCTGTAACACTCTCGTCGCTCATTTTGTATCAGAAAAATACTTGTTTAGCAGGAACAACACAGCGACATTACAAACACGGCGGCCATTTGTCACGTGTCTTAGTCTGTGCATTACGATTGGCCGGTTGTGTTTTGGACCTTTGGAAATAATTTTTGTGTGACTAAGGCCCTTTTGGTTTCAAAACACATTTTGAAGCACTGCTATCATAGTGACTTTACTTGGAGATTTTATCACATTTATAATACCACTGGCGGCATCTACCTCTCATAATTGGAATTTTTTTCCGAGAAATGACTTATGCCCCGTTTGGAAGTACACTCTTCAATTAAAGAGGAATAAAACGAGAAAACGTGACAGTAAATCTTGAGAGTCTGTTGTTCTCAACGTGTGGACCGGTAAACAAGGATAAACATTTAACCTGGCATTTTCCATAGAGAGGACTCATCCCAACGTTTTATTTTTGCGCTCACAAAATTATATGAAGAAAATAAACATGAATTCCACCTTGTATTTTTAGTTATTGTTGGCTTCATAAATGCACCAAGTGGTGCGGGACAATTTGACAGGACGCGTCTCCAAATATCCTAGGGCCCGGGACAAAGGGTCCCCTTTGTTCCCCCTACTTGCCGTGTCTGGGCGTATGGTTTCCAAGTCACCCCTGCTCCACCATTTTGCACAACACGTTAAAAAAATGTTTATGGACTGGGTAGCAAGGCATGCAAACAAATAAAATGGGAATGAAACTTTTTTAGAAATATAAGCAATAAAAAAAATTGCCCAAATCATGTTAAACTGGAGTTAGGAATGAATTTTTTTTTATGTAGTTGGCTGTTCTTGGTAACTTCATAATATTGGGCTTGCGCAGTTGTAAAATTTGGATTTGTCCTAAACATAATTGTCGACTTGTTCCACGTATTAGAATTCAATGCAGATAAAAAAGAAAGGACTTTTAGAAGATCCTGCTTTCACTTAGGGTTCCCGGTAAAAAAAAAAACTTCTGACAAATATTGTAAAATCTCGGAATTTTCGAGGTTCCTCGAGGATCCCGAACAAAGTGAGCAGAAGCAGCCGATTGGTAAGAGTCCTGGCCTTCAAACCAAACGGATTCCTGTTCCATTCCTGCCACTGACTTCAGTCCATAATGGGACTTTAATCATCTCCATTTTTTTTTATTTAGCCTAAAGTTTAATCAGGTCCTTCATTTTGCACCGCAAAGATATATAAAAAAAAATAATAATTGCGTTTTAACCCAACATTTTATTAGAGTCCATATCTGAAAGGTTTGTTTTCTGAGATAATAAGTAAGAATAATATCACCACCACCCCATCGCTACATAAATTTTTACGGGTAAATCCTGTGAACAAAGAGTCATTTTTTATTGCCTTAACGCGGGTCCAAAAGTTTTCGGTACCATAACTTACAAAGACTTTAAAAAGTTCAAAATTTGAAAAAATTAATGGACATAAATAAGTGAACACAATCTTTTTGTGCCAAGCGAATAAATCGTATTATTCGAATCTTTAAATTTTCCAAACTCTGAAACTCCTATGACGATACACTTGATTAAAGTTTCATTTCTTCTATTTTCGTTTATTTAGTGTAGTATTTAGTATTTAGTAGTATTTAGTGTAGTATTGTTCACTACAATACGAAGTATATTGCCGATACAAATGAAAATATTATCAACTTTATTATTATTTGAAAATGGTGCCGCCATATTTGCAAAGGTTGCAGGTGTAGAATTTTTCTTCTTCTAAGCTGACAGCCCTAATGTTTGGGTAGTTTATACAGCTGTCATCTGGCCATAGGCTAAATAAAATATTAAAAAGAAAATTAAAATGAATAAAAACGTAACGTCATTAAACTAAATAAGTGGGAAATACATACGTATTGTGGAGAAATAATTTTCAAAACTTTATGAACATTTAGTGGTGGCGCACGTATGAAGAACGATGGCCCACCTGGATTCCATGCCCACAATGTGAAAGCCGCAGGACACTTGACAAACAACTCCATCTTGTCTTTCATTATTTAACAAACACCTAGCAACATAATTAAAATTAATGCATAATTAGAAAGTCAGAAGTCGAGCAGCAGTTTTTCTTTTTGAGGTAGAAAACTGTACAAACTGAAAACGACAAGTGAGGATTTAAAACACTGAACGAGAAGTCATTCATGACACAAAACAAACTGTAAATCAGTTGCTAATGAAAGCGAAATTGAATTAGCCAGATTGGACCACGACCTACACTTCATGGGTTCAGAGCAACGCGCGGAGGGCGGGGGGGGGGGGGGAGTTAACGAAGCAGGATTCGTCTTTGACAAGGCAAAATTACATTATCAAAAAAGACGTCTCTGTGAGTGTCTAGATTGAAATTTTCAAAGAAATTTTTTTGCTCGGCCAATCAGTTTTCAGCTATCAACAAAGGGAAATTGGACGGACTGTAAATCGGGAGAGGGACAAGGAAGCGTAACAAATTACTAGATTATTTCTGAGTTATAAATAATGTTTTGTTGTGGCAATGAAGAGTAGCCACTTCGCGCCTCCCAGCCAAACGTGAGTAAAAAAAAAAAAATGCTTATTTTTTAAATAAAGAAGAAATCATAAGGTAAAGGGTTAATTATTTTTTTATGCGAGATGGTAAATTTCAGCTTTTATTTCTTTCCGCCTCGCCTCTCCATTCTGGTTTAAAATTAATGATAATTAAACCAAGGGCGGATCCAAGGCAGGGCTGATAGGGCTGCGGCCCCCCTCCAATGCAAATAAAGACGATAAAACTGCCAACATATTTTTTTTAACGCAGTTAAATTCGGAAAAAATAAACTAAAAAGTAGAAAAATCATCTTCGGGACCCCTCCAAGACTTAGTTCTGGATCCGACCTTGAATTAAACAAATTCTCTTTCCACTTCATTAATACGTGGTTACAGTCATGAGCTTCTGACCACGGTGTTAGGCCTATACGCACCGTCAAGTGAAAGTGAAACCATGGACAATCTCTTGCGAGCGCGATTGATTTTAGTAATAGCTCAACAGATGGCGCAACATCCTCTGGAAGTCGAATGCTTTTCGAAAGAGAACTTTCTCCCAACCAAGTACGGAGAAAGGTGAAGGTTTCGGATTTACCGCGCCAAGGACAAAGTTCAAGCTGTTACGTGAAGGTCAAAATTAAACAAAAAAGTCTATAAGTCTATAAATTGGTCTAAAAATGGTACCAATGGACAATTACCCGTCCCCTCCGTGTGATCTCCTGGACAATGTCCCCCAGTCATTTTAATCCCAAGACAATTTTTTACCTGATAATACGCCCGGCTATTTCGTTCTCCCCATTAAAAAAATTTTTGCTCAAATACTTTGCACTTCAGTAATTAAAAAGTTTAATGAGCGAAGAAAACTGTGTTTTATTTCTTTTCCAAGCGACGCTTTGTTCTCAACAAATTATTTATAAATTAGTTCTATAATTAAAGTCTGAAGGTCACAGTTAATCGGCCGAGTGAGAGATGCTCCAATACATATGTTTTCCGTCTTATTGAAAATTGAACTCATTATTGAAATCGAACTTATTGAAAAGTTGAATAATATTTTTGTGTAACCACTCGGGTGACTATATGATTTCTGCCCCGAGTTCGCCTTTTATTTTTGTCCCATGCTCTTCAAACGATCCAGCACAAATCTTTACGATAGTTTCTGAGTAGCTCTGCCACCACGCTCGAGATTTGGTGGGTAAATAATAAACAAAGAGCCCGCGTAGTTTTAAAACGTGAAATTGAATAGTGTTATTTTACCATTCCTTATTATTTTTTGCTTTCTTCACACTAAAAGAATTTTAACTAATGGTTTGTGGGCTCCAAGTGTTTCCTTCATTTAACTATGGTGTATTATGGTCATGTATTGATCATGTAGTGGTCAGGGCCACTAGCCTTATAGATCGGGCATCCTTGCCAGCGTTTCCTGCTGGTGTTTAAAGTCGGGTTAAAACCCAAATAAAAAAAATAAAAAAATTGTGGTAAAAATTTCATCTTCGTCCACCAAAGCTTCCTGGTCGTTTACTTGCAACTAAATCAGAGCAAAACTGCTAAAGTTGTCAGTTAATTTTTTTCCCAAGCAGTTAAACACAAAAACCAACAGACACACAAATTCCCAAACTCAGTTGCGCATTCGACTTCGCTCGTTTCTCCCGCTCGACCAAACATTAAAAAAAAAAATGCCTCAACAATCAAAGCACTAAAAAATCTTTATTATTTAATACGGGCAATTGGTTGTTTGTAAATAATTACTGATGCATGATTGTATTAGCACCGTTTTTTTTTTTATCTGGTTTACAACTAATGCAACAATAACCATTCTAAATTGATGTAATAGAATTTTATCCCGTAGTGTTGAAATCTGAAGGTGAGAATTTTTTTATTGTCCAATGTTCTAATGTTCTTGGAAGAAACTGAGCATGGGGTATATCGTCCACGTGACTATTGTTTTGGGAACACAAGCACAAAAAACTTGCATTGATGAAGGTAAATAAAAAACTTCAAAAGTTTCAACGCAGTCTAGCTTTAACAGAAGCAAGTTTGCTGCAGCATGCTGCTGCCGAACTTTGGCGGCTTAGTGCCCGCCCCAAATGCATGGTCCCGAAAAAGTACCCGAACTTAGCTCAACGCCTAACTTTGCCGAAACAGAAAGACATAATTTAGAAATTCAAAATTTACCAATCCAAAAAGGTTTTCAGAATTTTCAAAACGAACTGCGTTTAAAACAAAAAATCCTAGGAGTACAAGTTGGCGAAAAAAGCCTTAGGACTTGTCATAAGTTTGAAACTCCAAATCTTGACTGTTTTGAGCCTATAGATACAGAAGTTTTTCGATTTCAACCCGTACTATTAATTCCTCAGAATTTAAGTTTCAAATCGCTAACGGACTTGGACCTAAATATTGAAACGTCCTGTAACTTGGAGGAGAGTGTACCGCCAAGATTTCAAGATAAAACTGAACGACTTTCTGCTCCCACGTTAAAGGATTAATTTTCGCTGGACTAAGCTAACGTTACACATTTCTGCATCTCAAACTCTGAAGAAAAGCATTAATTGACCTACAACCAAGACGGACCAAAATTGAGTTGGCAACACGAATTACGGCAACTGAAAATTGAAATAACCAGGATTTCATAATTGGCCAAATATTTTCGAGTTGGCTGACCTTCAACAACAAATAATTGATGCCATGACAACAGAATAACGCCCAAGATAAGAGCAATGGATTACGTAAGAAAAATCAATTCTGAAATTGAATTTTGATCACACCTAAAAATTCTGACTCCCGTTTAGGCAAATGTTCTGATTAAGGAAAAGAATTTAAGTCTTTCACCCAGTGTCTTAAAAAAAATCTATTATTAGCTGAGTGGGCTGGATTGTTGGATGTGTTTAGTCAAAGCACCAACCTAATGAAAACTCATACTAGCCACAATGTAGCGAAATTATCGACATCGTAAAATTTATAGTAATGTGTCAAGATTATCCTATCGCTCAGTTTTGAGGCAAGCGCCATATGGATGTGTATGAATTGGTTCCCATAGTCGTATTGAGCATAAGCTCATCTGTTGAAAATAGGACGGATTTCACACTGGCCTACCTAAATTTCGAACGTGAAATCGACAATGGTATTTTTTTCTACTCACAACCCACCCCTACCCTTATGGACTCCAACTCTGCGTCTGAGGTTACATGCTTTTTGGCAAGCCTCGTGGGATGGACAGGACGGCAATAAATTGCGAGCTATTAAAGGCACTGTTGAGGAATGGCACTCGGCGTGTCGCCGCAGTCGCCGTGAGGAGGTGGTGTTGGCCCGTTTGCGCATTGGTCACACTCGACTTACTCACTGTTTCCTTTTGCGGGGGGTTGACCCTCCTGAATGTTATTGGTGTCGGCGGCCACTTACGGTCCGGCACTTCCTTGTTGATTGTTGCCATCTTGATGGTTTTCGTCGTCGTTTCCATCTTCCGCATGACATTGTGCGTCAATTGGGCGATAAGTCTGTCCTCCTGTCCGGTGTTTTTCAATTTTTGCAGGAGGTACAGATGTATGACAAGATTTAGATTAGGGGTTTGAATAATATCTCTGTAATGTGTGGTGCAGTGGCAACCCGGACCACTGCACTGTGACTGAGGTTGGCGCTAATGACCAAGCTGTC
>JAHWFP010213573.1:47563-77866 GCA_023313725.1 Lithobius niger
GATGGAGCCATGACACACTGTAACTTGGCAACGGGCAATTGGTCAGCGGTGGACTTAGCCTTTTGCTCGCTGGCTATCCCAGTTCACTTCACTTGGGCTGTCACTGGCGATCTGCATGGAAGCGATCACCTCCCCATTGTGTTGTCCACAACACAAGGGGGTTCTGTGGCTTCCAGGCCAGCCCGGTGGGCGCTTAAGCGTGCTGAATGGTCAGCCTTTGCTGAGGCTGCTGTGTTTCAGCGTGCGGTTGAGGACTTTTCTGATGTGGATGAACTTTCCACTCATTTCACTGATGTGGTCCTTGCTGCTGCTCATGCTACTATCCCGCGTACGTCCACACAGCCGCGGCGGGTTCCTGTTCCGTGGTGGACGCCTGCTTGCGGGCAGGCCATTCAGGCCCGCCGGCGAGCGTTGCGTGCATTCACGGTCAGTCCGACTACTGGCAACTTTGTGGCGTTTAAGCGTTGTCGTGCCCGTGCCAGGTATGTCATCCGTGAGGCTAGACGTGCTTCGTGGGCAGCTTATGTTTCGTCGATCACGCGCTCCACGCCTTCTCAGCAGGTGTGGCGGAAGGTGCGCCAGATCTCGGGGAGGAGCGTGCCTTCCCCGGTTTCACAGCTGAAGGTCGCGAATACCGTGATCTCTTCTGTGCCAGATATCGCCAATTGTCTTGCGTCTGCATTTGCGCGGGTCTCGAGTGATGACCATTATGATCCTGGTTTCCTCGGGATTAAGCGTAGAGAAGAGGCTCGCTTTCTTGACTTTCGCTCCGATGGGCTAGAGGAGTACAATTTACCATTTACCTGGCAGGAATTGTTTCAGCTTTGTCCAAGTCGCATGACTCCGCCCCGGGGCCTGATGATGTTCACTATCAACTGTTGAAACATCTGACCCTTGCCTCCCAGCAGTTCTTGCTGGGGGTGTTCAACCGTGTGTGGGCAGAGGGCTCTATTCCAGCAGCGTGGAAGACTGCAGTGGTCATCCCGATTGTAAAACCGGGCAAAAACCCTACTTCTCCTTCCAGTTATCGCCCAATCGCTCTGACTAGCTGTGTCTGTAAACTTATGGAACGGATGGTCAGTGAGCGGTTGGTGTGGGTGTTCGAATCACGGGGATTCTTATCTGTGTCCCAGTGTGGCTTTCGACGGTTTCGGTCAACTATCGATCATCTAGTTGCCCTTGAATCAGATGTGAGGGAGGCTTTTCGCCTGCGTCATCATCTGGTTCAGGTTTTCTTTGACTTGGAGAAGGCGTATGATACGACGTGGCGTTATGGGATTCTCCGTAATCTCTATAACTATGGCTTGAGGGGGCAGATGCCATTGTTGCTTTCTGCTTACCTCTCAGGCCGTTCTTTTCGCGTTCGTGTCAGGGCGACTCTTTCCCGCCCGTCTGTCTTGGAGAATGGTGTGCCTCAGGGAGGTGTTCTTAGTGTCGTCTTGTTTGCTATAGGGATCAACCCCATTGCTCAGCAAGCTGCTGTTCCCCAGTCATTGTTTGTCGATGACTTCCGCCTGCGCTTTCGGGCAGCTCGCATGCAGACCTGCGAGCGGCAGCTACAGCTGGCAATTAACAAAGTCCAGACCTGGGCGGTAAGTAATGGTTTCCGGTTTTCTCCGGACAAGACTGTGTGCATCCACTTTTGCCGCCAACGAACACTGCACCCGGATCCTTGCCTGTACTTGGGACAGGCACAAATTCCTGTTGTCCCACAGGCACGTTTCCTGGGTCTGGTGTTCGATTCCAGGTTGTCTTGGCTTCCACACTTACGTCAGCTTAAAGACAAGGCTTTGCGGGCGCTTAACATCTTGCGGGTCCTGTCGGGCACTTCATGGGGTGCCAAACGCGCTGCCATGTTGCGCCTCTACCGTGCCCTTGTCCGCAGCAAACTTGATTATGCGTGTATGGTCTATGATTCGGCTAGTGACTCCACTCTCCGGATGTTGGACACTGTGCATCACAGTGGCCTGCGTGTGGCGACTGGGGCTTTTCGAACTTCTCCAGTGGTCAGCCTCTATGCTGAGGCCTCGGAGCCACCTTTGGCCATTCGTCGGCGACAGCTTGCCACTCAGTATGCTGTGCGTTTGTGTGCTGTGCAATCCAGTCCTGCTTGGTCCATGGTTTTTGGGCCAGACTTGCGGGTCGGTAGACGCAGGGTGGGTAAGGGTGATTTCCGCGATAGGCTCCAGCAGTCCTGTCAGGAGATAGCCTTTGAAATGCCCTGCGTCTTGAGGCTTGGGAGTATGCCAGTTGCCCCTTGGCTTGTCCCGGGTGGCAGTTTCATTTTTGCTCTGGCGTCCCTCCCGAAGGGTTCTACTCTACCAGCAAGGTACTTACAGGAGTTCCGGCGGCTGAGTTCTCAGTACGCCGGTTATCTGCGCCTGTTTACTGATGGGTCGAAGTCCGACGTTGGCGTGGCGTGTGCTTGTGTGTGTAAGGGTGTAACGGTTGCCCATCGCCTTCCATCAGGCTATTCTGTGTTCTCTGCAGAGCTTTTGGCTCTTGGTTTGGCGGTGGAATGGATCCTTGACCTTCAGGGCACGCATTTCATTGTCTTTAGTGATTCCATGAGTGCCCTAGAGTCCTTGGCGAATTACAATCCTCGGAACCCCTTGACACAACGTGTCCAAGCTTTGCTTTCCCGCTTGCCTGGCCAGCGGAAAACCGTGCTTTTCTGCTGGATCCCGGGCCATGTTGGGATAGCAGGGAATGAACTAGCTGATTCTGCTGCGAAAGGGGCCCTTTCTGGCCATCTCGGTAGGGATCTCAGCCTGGTTCCCTCAGATGCCTTTCCAACTCTGCGTCTGAGGTTACACGCCTTTTGGCAAACCTTGTGGGACAGACAGGACGGTAATAAGTTACGGGCCATTAAAGGCACTGTCGAGGAGTGGCACTCGGCGTGTCGCCGCAGTCGCCGTGAGGAGGTTGTGTTGGCCCGTTTGCGGATTGGTCACACCCGACTTACTCACTGTTTCCTTTTGCGGGGGGTTGACCCTCCTGAATGTTCTTGGTGTCGACGGCCACTTACGGTCCGGCACTTACTTGTTGATTGTCGCCATCTTGATGGTGTTCGTCGTCGGTTCCATCTTCCGCATGACATTGCGCGTCAGTTGGGCGATAAGTCTGTCCTCCTGTCCGGTGTTTTTCAATTTTTGCAGGAGGTACAGATGTATGACAAGATTTAGATTAGGGGCTTGAATAACATCTCTGTAATGTGTGGTGCAGTGGCAACCCGGACCACTGCACTGTGACTGAGGTTGGCGCTAATGACCAAGTTGTCGACGCGCCATTAAGCCTCAATCCCCCCCCCCACTTACTCACTGTTTCCTTTTGAGGGGGGTTGACCCTCCTGAATGTCATTGGTGTCGACGGTCACTTACGGTCCGGCACTTCCTCGTTGATTGTCGCCATCTTGATGGAGTTCGTCATCGTTTCCATTTTCCGCAGGACATTGCACGTCAATTGGGCGATAAGTCTGTCCTTCTGTCCGGTGTTTTTCAATTTTTATAGGAGGTACAGATCTATGATAGGATCTAGATTAAGGGTTTGATTGATATCTCTGTAATGTGTCCCCCGGACCACTGCACTGTGACTGAGGTTGGCGCTAATGACCAAGCTGTCGACGCGCCATTAAACCTCATTCCCCCCCCCTCTGTAATGTGTGGTGCAGTGGCAAACTGGACCACTGCACTGTGCCTGAGGTTGCCGCTAATGACCTAGCTGTCGACACGCCATTAAGCCTCAATCCTCCCCACCTCTTATCAGGCCTTTAAGAGGGAGAACCATTCTCAACTTGGCTGCCTCTTTACCAGTTTATCGTTGTATTTTAACATTTTGCTTAATTTTCGTAAATTGGTCGTGGACAAAATTTCTTTGTTTATGTAATTCAGGTTGTCAGGACACTCTTGCTTGTATCTAGATACGCACTTCAATATACTCTTTGTCATTGTCAAAACTTTGTCTATCCTATGGAGACGATGCCAGCAATACTGACAATGGGTATAACATTACTGTCTTACTTACGCCCCCCCCCCCCCCCAACGTCATTCCCGTTACACCCCCAGGCAACAAACCAGAAAAGGTATGTAGTTCGTATAGTAATGAAGCCGTCCATATAACTTCATAGCTGGAAGCCTTTCCTATATTGGCGAATAATCGCCGTATGGGATTTAACATGGGGATGAGCGGACTAGAATTAGCTAGCTACTCATTTGCAACGTTCAAATTTGAGGGTCAAATTTTGCATTGAAAGCCACTTAGCTGACACTCCTACAATAGGTAATTTTTGTCAGGATGGTCATTGCTCTCGATTTTATCACAATTTAAGCTTTTGTACCGCATTATTATATTTTCCCTAGTACCTGATACGTGCACAACTATGAATATAAGGCACTAACGCTAGGGCGTTGCGCTACAATGGCGTCGACATTTGAAAGTGTATTTGTTGCCAAACTTGCCGTGACACTAGCATGTGTCTAGCTTTAAATCAAATTTTAAAGATGATCGGCCACTTTTGTGGTCATTTATAGGCGGTATGTTAAGTTTTATATTGGTAGATGACTAACTGTCCAAAGTCAATGCGCTTCACAGTGAAAAAACTTCCAGTTCTAAAAATTGTTTTTCAACCTAAGTGAATATAATGTAAGCTGCTTATCTTGACGGATTCTTTGCCAAGCTCCTATTTGATTACAATTTCATCGTTTTCACCATTCATAATTTTCGGACAATAATTTCGCATCTCTCAACTCGTTCGTCAGTAACTTTTTTTTTTAAATCTGCAGCAGGGGCGCATCGAAGACAAAATGTGGGGAGGGGAGAGGATGAAATCTCCGACTGGGACCCCATTTCTGTCCTTAAAGGTTAAGGACGTTTTTTTTTTTAATTATGTATTTAACCACCTTTATCCCATCTTTATCCCAGTTTTGTCCCACCTCCCGATTTTGCGACTGAGGTCCTGTTCTTTCCGACATAGACTTTTTCCGACTCATTATCTACAGCCCTGACCTGACATCTTGACACACATTCTGGCATTGGCATAGCTCACATGGCACGTGGATTATCAGTCGTTCTCCAATTTGGTGCATTAATGGAACCAACAACAACTGAAAATACAAGCCGGCTAGAGGTCTATTTTCTTGAAATAATTTCAGGAAAAATAAAAATAATTAAAAAAAATTATTTAATCATGAATGTAACATAATTTCAGCGCAAAAATAAAACGCTGGGATGAGGCCGCTCCAAGGATCGTGCCCTGCTGTATGTTTATCCTCGTTTACCTATACACATGTGGAGAACAACTGAAGACTGAAGATTTCCTCTCACATACTCGGGTTTTTATTCTTCTTCAATTGCAACATTTTATTTCTTATATACACCAGCTACGCTGTCCGGCTCAGCTTTACCTTACGCAAGGCTCCATAAATGTCGTTTTCATCGCAAATCTGTTTAAATTATATAACGTAGAATACGAACGAGCACTTGTTTGTCAAAATATACAGGCTCCATTTTTTTTTTTTTTGCCGAACGTGTCTACGTCCCATCCTGGTTTAATTTAAATTTCGTTTTCCCCTCCACCATTTCCTATTGCTCACTGTAGTTTAGATCACTACACTAAATGGGTAACCGTGAATTAGAGTAGGCCCCCGGGTGTTAACTATACCCTATTAATTTCTTAAGCATTATTGTGGTTGGTTTCTACGGTGTTTTTCGTTGGGTGCTGTGTATATTCGAATGGATAAATACCCTTATCGAAAGTGTTCTTATCTCTGAGTTTACCATTCGTAAGGAGCCCGATAGGGTCTTTACCACCGAGTAACTGGCTTCCTAATAAAAACGGGCGGCACTATCCAAGGCCTACAATCTCAACCATTTGCAGCTATAAGTTCCAACTTGAAAATTAAAAAATAAATAAAATAATGGATTTATTACGTTTGTTCTGGAGAAACAACCAGCAGCGTATAGTCAAAGAAAACAAGAACTTTCCTACAAATCTAAAAATAAAGTCCTCAAGCTTAAAAAAAATGTAAAGTATTTTTCTTCGACTGTCTGTTGTTTGAATTTGTCCACCTGCGGTCTTGAACCATTGACTGAAAAGACGCTCGTGCTTTTAATGTTCGTTTTGTATGCCCTGACTTTTAGTTTAACGTTTATTTTCCGATTAATTTCATCAAAGTAAATCTGATTAAAGATGATGCGTGATTAATTTTGATAATTTCAGGTAAAAATGTCAGTAACCCCGGGCCAAATTTTATTGATTTACGAACTTAAGTGCAAAAATAGGCCACAGTGCAAAAATAGGTCGACTTACATTTTTAAAGCTAGAAATCTAATGTTTGTTTTTGTCTAAGAAAGTCCAACCATTTCAATGAGATGATTAGTAATTACGAATGACTGACAGCCTGTAATTAATGAAGAACAGTACTGGGAACTACAGGAAATTGTTGGTAATTACATACGAAATTGAAGATTGATGATTTCAGTTGATAATGTTGAAGGGACTGCTTAAAATCTCGTTGTATTACTGTACTTTGTTGGGATTGTGTAGTTGGTTTTAATTATTCTTTTAGATTTTTGGGTGGAAACCTTAAAAATACCCGTTGAATTACTTGTCTATTGTTGCCGTTTGGTAGTGCTTACTGGTGTTGGTAAGTATAGTGTATGTCAGTCTAATGATAATTATGGCAGTTGGTTTTCTCAGGTCCCACCTCTTTATTAAATTTAATTGAATTTTATGACTGTAGTTCAGCTGAGCCGTCTCCGTTTTGTTTAGAGCAGGCATAATGCTATGCAGTTCTTCTTGACGCTAAAACATTTTTCTAGAACTTGTAAACAATAGTTTGAGTAGACGAAAACTGAAGTCAACTGCACACGAAATGTAGCAATATGTAGAGTAAATGTGAGAATATGTAGACTAACCGTGATTTAATCTGAATACCCATTACAGGCCTTTAACGTATTTTAAGAAGTACGGCAAGGCAAGTGAGAAGATATTCCACGTTCAGGCATCACTGTACAACAGAATTCAGTTTAAAAAGCTAACAACAGGTTCAATAATTACTACGAATAAAGACAGAGGATGAGAAGCACCGGCTGGGACGTTTCTTTTCTATATGCTTCGTACAATACATCACTAAAGCCAGAAATTGCACTTGCGCCGAACAACCTTATCTCTAGACAACGAATCATTTTTTATGTCCCTTATAATTAACCTACAATTGACCGATAATTAAACTTAACATCGAAAACTGAACCACATTGACTGACAATGGTTTATTTTATCTTGCCTAAACTGTTGCTCTAGAACTTGGGATGTTTTCCCCAAGTCATCCCAAAGTAATACCAAGTCATTGATTCATCCCCATCCATCGGATTCATGTGGTAAAGCCATCCAGTGATCCTGCTGCGAAATTCACCACAGAAATAAGCAAGATGAGGTAATATTCCGAAATTAGTAGTGGCCTAACGAAATACTTGTTCACCATTTACTGAACATGTAAGGCAAGAAAATAACCCGAAATCAATATTGGCCTAAAGTGACAAAGTGGCAGTTGTTTAGTATTTACTACCGGATGAAAGAATGAAATGTATAATCTGCAAGTTTCTTTACCTCAACCATACCCATTCCAGTCCTGTGGAATAAGTAAAGATAACGATAAATTCCGAAATCAGTAGCAACAAAGGTGCTTTACTTCGGTATTTGCTACTGCATGGAACTTATCTACAAGTTTCTGTAAATCTGCTATGTCCAATCACCACCACAGTATGGACGAAATTGTTGTTTCCTATGTAATAAGTATACATAGATAATTCAAAATCAATAGTAGTTTAAAGTAACAAAGCGGTATTTGTTGGGTCTTTATTGATGTTAAATAGGACAGATGGAAAGCATAATCTACAAACTTCAAATATAATCAAGAATCACCTCGATTCAGCAGTTCGTGTTACATTGTATTTAAAAATAAAAGAAACCATAACAAACAAAAACGCTTCGACCTCTGAGATAAAAATTTTGATAATAGTTTTTTTTTTTGGACAGAGCTTCAGGAAAACTGGCAAATATACACACTTACGAACTTTTAGTAGTTCTAGAATATGCTGAGTCACATATGTTTTCTTCACAACTTATACGTTACAAAAAAGAATTACTGAATTGACTAAAGAGGTAAGAATGTGCGTATAGATAATTCAAATAGAAATCATAATACTCAGAGGACTCTTCTTCCTACGGTTTCATTGGTTAATCTTAGAGTAGATTTCTTCAAGATGGAAAAAGAAAATTTCAAGGAATCACCTCAAACCCATAAGAGTTTTTTACTTAACTATTTTTTTCCATTTGTTTGCAGGAGTTTAGTCTCTGAAAAAGGCAATTTTTGCAAAATGTCACTAGGCTAATATTATCGTATTGGGTTCGTTATTTGCAAGGCTACCTGGAGGTAAAAGGCTTAACGTTAGAAATCCGACGCGTCGTCCAGTTAGCCACCGATTCTGCCACCAGTCGCGCTACTTACACCCCAAAAATGAACAGCTCTAGCATACGGACTGAACTGTGAAAGGTATGTGTGACATGCGATAGGCGGATTTTAAACTTAAAACACTGCATTGACACCAAATTATTAAAATTTAACAACAATGGCTTCATGCTACTTACCTATTTTTTCACTCGACGAGAAAACAAAGCCTCTGGACGTTTAATTTCATTATTTCAAGCATAAGAGCAACCAAGGTACGTATGTATTGTACAGTATGATACGCTGCGGCGTTTTCAATTCTCATTAAAAATGTGTTAAACGATCCTTTGACGTAGCAGTAAATCGGGGGGCGGGGGGGATTGAGGCTTAATGGCGCGTCGACAACTTGGTCAGTAAATCGTCCGAAGACTTCAAGAATAGTCACCATTACCGTAAAATAAAGTTCGTTTAGCACTGCAACACCGGTAAATCTAATAATGAGAAGATATCACGTTTTTGTGCATCCCGCTAACACTGATCAATGCTACGATTGGAGTTTTTCGTTCTTCGTGCTTTCAGTTCAGCGCAACGCTTGGATGACGCGTCTAGCATGCTACGTGAAACCGAGCGTTAAGTCTTTTAAATATAGGTAGTCTTGTTATTTGCTCGTCAAAAAAGTGGATAACGATCTCAACGCATACCAGTGAGGGAAAGATAAAAATTTAGCTAATTAGTGCACAAGTCAAACAATGAAACAGGACATTTCAGGGATATAATTAACTTTATTAGGAGTGTCTACCGTAACATGAATCTTATTTGTTCTATTATTTTTTTCGAAGCCTTTGAACTGATATCCACACTTGATAACGGGGTGCAAATATCCACGAAACGTCCTGTTTTATTGTTTATACTTGTGCACTTATTGGCTATATTTTATCTTGTACTCTTCCAGTGCTGTTTTTGCTTATGTGGAAGGAAAGATGGACTAACATGCAGGAATGTGATGGACATATAAGGGAATGAATAAAATGTGAAAAAAGGGAGGCAGGCCAGACGAACTGCATGACGTATAAGCAAAAGGTAACGACGGCAGTAGAGCTAGAGAAATGAGCGATACGGCAATGTCACATTATTTACCAAATACTGCGGCTACAATGTAAGAGCTTTGCTTGGAAACTCTCACTTTGTAGTTGTATTTGTTAGGTAAAATTACAAATAAAAGCAGCAGCGTGCTGTGGCGTTGCGTTTCCCGCATTAGCTGCATCCCAAAGTACCGAACAGCTACAGGCTAGTGCAAACTTTTAACATCAACCTAATCAACAGCTCTCGCTTCAATTTTGTAACGCGGCCTTTCTGCTACAACTTACTTAAAACGGAAGCAGTAACAATTTGCTTGTTGATGGTAGCCATTAAGCTCTGCTCGAGGTAGTAATTGGTTGTCATGGCAACAGAGTGCTGTAAACCATTTGGGCACTCAGGAGTAAATATCCATTATTTTTCAGACGGGTCGAGCAGAGGTACTTTTTTTTTAAAACGCGGAAGCGTCTAAAAGAAGAGACTTTAAATGTCGTTTAGACGAGTTCTAAGTGTTTTGCTCGGGCGCTGATTATTTACAAGTGGTATTAAAAGGCGTCTTTTAAAGGTAATTGCCCAATGTGCCATAGATAATTTACTGCATAGCATGTTGAAGTTAGTATAACACATAATGAATGCTTCCAGTTAGCTCGAAATACGCAGCTTCGAACGCAAAACGGAGGAAGCTATATTTAAGAAGCTACATTCCGGACCATTTCCTTGTAGTTTTTCAGTATCGTAGATTGTTTTATGATAAAGTAGGAAACAGGCTTTGGGCCTATTGTAGGCGGAGCGGATAAAAATGTATTTTTAATTTGTACGTTTATCCTCATTCTAATGACTTTGTACTTGCTAAGGTTCCTTTGAAATTTGGGTGCAATATTCGGTCTGCTACATTTCAGTTTTTTGTCGTTTGATGTGAAACTCTTTGCTAGTATTTTTCACATTTTAGTAATTTTTTAGGCATAAGCTACGTTTCACATTAATTTTAAGACACTTTCGTTTGCTCCCACATTTAGTTTGTTTCTTTATTTGCAGCCTTTTCTACCATCGCCGCCATCTAAAGTTAAAATGTCGCGTTAGCCGCCGTCATTAAGCTAGCAAAGAGCGTGCCACAGCCAATAATGCTTGCATTGTTTATAATTGCCGAGCATCTTTCCTTGAGTTAAAATATTAATAATAAAGCGCATTTAACTAAGAGCCAAACAATCACCAATAACGACAGTACTTGACAATAATCAAAAGATTCAATAGATCCGCGGTTCCCTATGCCTCCTCCAACGACAATGTTGAAGCGCACACCTCTATCACATACTATATCTGTGAACGCTAATTTTTTTAAAGTTGGAATTATCGCAATTGTACGTAAAACGATGTTAGCTTAGGTGTGAAGATATCATTTAAATAATTCTAAAGCGTTCAGAATTAGAATCAGGCCTAATAATTTTTAGCAATAAGAGCAGAACAATTTAGGCCTATTGCGTTCGAGGTTATGCCTCTTTATTCATGCAACACAGGATTGAGAGTTAATTCGTGAATAGCGCCGCTCGCTGGGTGAGCACGAACCTGTGGATAGGCTTGAAATACGCAGTTTCTATAGCAACACAGGAATCTTGAAATTATTATACGAAGCCATCATATTGTTCTGTGTTACGGTGTACACACTCGCCTGCCGTATATGCTTGCGATCTGTATAAACAGTTTCCTGATGATGCGGCGATTTTAGGTTTCATAATTGGGATAGTGTAAACACCAGGTTTGAGTGCCATGTTGGGTGAATTCCTCCAAGCATTGTTTTTCACATGAAACGAAATAATGTAAGTCGTTAACGAATCCTTTTTGTGTTTTCCATTTGCCTGCCTTTCTCTAATGGTTAAAATGTGGTAATAAAATGTTATTATTTCGTTGAGTTACGTCGAAATAGTTTTTTTTTTTAGCTATAAGGAAGCAACGATGATTTATTTTTTACGGTTTTTAAAACTTCACTTGATTACCATCAGAACACTGTATGCTTCGTTGGAATTCCTTAACCACTCAGGATTCCAAATTTACAATGGCTTAGATCGATGAATTAGAAAAATCGTAATTTTGTGGATTATAATTAACCAATTTACGGCAAATTCGAGATTAGCAATACTTTTTGGGTTATTAAACAATGTAACAAATTTCATAGCAATCTACTCTTTAGTTTGGGCTCTACCCAGACTACAAAAGTGCAACCAACAGACCAACCAACTAACATTTTTCAATTCAGTGTCCGTTATAAGCACCGCTACGCTCCGCCAATTATTAACTTATCCAAACTAATTTAACTGTGTACCCTAATGTTCCAAGGTGAATGATTTTCATGTAGTACATTTAATAAAAATTTGGTTAATTTATAGACGTTGGTTGGTTCCTTTCTGTGTTAGAGAAACTTTTGTAGAAGCGTCATTACAAGCTTTAGCAACGCTTCAGAGTAGAACGTTTCAAATTTTACGAATAAAAACAAAAGGGGACTTTTGAAGAAAATTTTGAAAAATATGAATTGCGATGAAAAGAAGAAAATTGTGAAAAAATTGAATTGCGATGAAAAGAACCCAGTGTTGATTGGATTACATGTTCAAAACTCAATTAAAATCTAGGCAATCCTTACAGAAAAACATAATAACGGTTTCTGGAGATTAGCACTAGACTATGTTGCAAATTCTATGATTCCTTTATCATGTGCCATGACGGCCCCGGACAAACAGACAGGCAGATAGTGTGAAATTTTTATAATAAGCCAACGTCAGTTTGCTTTGCCTAATGTGAAAAATAAACACAGCCTAAACATTTTTAACACATTGTAACACCGCTTAACATTGGATGAATGAACGTTATACAATGAATACTCAAGATCTAAATTAGTTTGCGAACACTTGCTGGTATTTGAATACAAGAAATCAGATTTTATAAACCGAAAAAAAAAAACGGTTGGTTAAGTATTTACACTTAACATCGAGTGTTAGCTGTAAGCCGTAACTATTTTTGTTTGTTTGATAACATCATTAGCAGACAAACATCACCTGTTGCAGCTTGGTTCTCCATGACGACAGATCTTGAGGCAAACTTGTACAAAAAAAAACCTCACGAGCTAGTTTAAGTAGTGAAAAAAGCGTTATTTGACTCGCCAATCACCAGTTCTCTTAACCTAAGCAAACACTTTATTTGACAACTGAATGTTTTCCAAACTGGGTTTGCCGACAGGGGTGCCCTTTTTGTCAAGGATAGCTTACAATAGCAGTTCTTGTTCTGCTTCTTCTTGGCTGACACGGTTTCACAAAAAACTACTGCACCTACCTAAAATCTGAAACATGATCTGAGCCTGAAATTTCCCTGGGCTTCAACCTTACAGGTGTATCAACGGATGGTAATGATGAGCTGGTTGATACAGTGGATTAGCTTATGTTAGGGACGAGACTGAGTCACAAGTTATCTTTACGCCATTTTGGTCCAGGTTTAATGATTTTTTTCGGTGTTGATTGCTCGCCTGCCAACTGGTACAGCTTAAGAAGGTATGATAGTGAATTGTGAATAAATGTCCCTAAATAAATCAGCTAAGTGGGGAAGAAAAGATTCTAATGAAGTTGGCCGAAAATGGTTCACATGGCTTGGGGTTGATGATTGTAATGGCAGAAATGGCTTCACTTAGTTACTACCCCTAAGTTGGTCGTTTAGGGCAGGTAACAATTGGCATGAGCATATGGGATACATCAAGTATTGTTACATTAATAGGAACATAAAATACATCAGATTTAGACAATCAGTTGTAGTAACAGACATTATTAAAGGCCAAAGATTATAATATGGTTCTTGCAGGGAAAGGGAGGACGGAGTAGTTCCAGCCGAGTGTCGCCAGGAGACGGCACCGCAGTCAGAAGGAGTACCGGAACCGCACCGATGCACTGGGACCAATGACCAAAGGGCGGGAGCCTGTCTTGGCAGCTCCAACCGACGTGCCGATGCGAAGCCCCGGAACCAATCATGCTGCATGCGACGAACCCTGTCGATACAGAAGGGTGGGGGTGGGGAGGAGGCTGGTTGCTAACCTTCCGTGGCAAGGGTTTTTAAATTGGGAGACATGAAAAGAGAAAACAAAAGGCATTAGAAAGGTTTGACAATGATTTTTGCACTTGGTCATTACAAAGCCAGTGACGCAACAAAATAGGTTTAGCCCAAAACAATCTTAAATAAGACCATGTTCGTTTGAGAAACAAGTTCCAGCTAACTATTTACATCTTAAATAGGCACCCTTAATAAGCGTCAACGCCCCGACCTGTAACCGAGACCGATTTGGTTTGGCTTAAAATTAAATTGGAGGAGTAAAATAGGTGGCTTTCTGTTTTTGTTACGCTTAATCAAGTTTTAATGTTGCTTATTGGTTTTTCAATTAAAAGGGTCTTGATAGGATTTAGTTTTGTCATCCTTTAGACACCAAAAGCGTAGGTTCGGTAGCGTAACAAAAAACTATAATCCGTCCTGCATTATTTTGTAGGTAACAGCGAAAACAGGACAACCCAAAAGGGGACTGTAAACCGAATTATTGGTCACAGTATTATTTGCAATATTTACAAGTCAAAAATCGGTAAGGTTCAGACCGGAACAACGCTGAATAACGTTTAAAGTTCGACGGTACTGAAGTCAATATGACGTCACAGGCGAATGTCCCATGACGCAACAAAAATTCAAGTTGGAAAATAGAACCGTATGTCTTTAAAAAAAGAAAATACGCCCTTAAAAAAATTAGTATTAATGTTGGTCCGACCGGAAGGTAAAGTTAATGAAGCTATGGGGTTCAGCAATAAATGGTACACTCTGAAAAGAGTAAATCGATATTGTATTACAAAATTGATACACATAACACGTCATTAAACAATGTTCCCAGACGGGAATAAAATATCGAACAGGGAATGGTCTCAACATTGATCTTTGATGTATAACGAGGAAGTAGTCCTTTGTTATGGACAATAAGCGCTTTGTGTTGACCAAGGAAAGCATTGTTACAATTTCATTGTTGCGGCGGAAAAAAGAACCGCGCAATCGAAGAACCCGATCCGCCATGTATCCATCGTCTGAAAGGCTAGAAAGCCTTAAGGATGG
Source organism: Lithobius niger (assembly GCA_023313725.1). NCBI lineage: Eukaryota > Metazoa > Arthropoda > Chilopoda > Lithobiomorpha > Lithobiidae > Lithobius > Lithobius niger. Next base: position 62,206 of record JAHWFP010213573.1, read on the forward strand.
AAGAACGCCGTTGAATTCCTAATGACTTATTTCTAGCCTAATTATTAACAGTTTGATAATACAACTGCCCCTGGAAAGGTGAGTCCGGGGCAAGAAATTAGGTTAAAATAGGGAGTGGACAAGCACAAGGGTGCTTTATGGTTAGGCTTACGTTGCTCAGAGTGCTTGGGAATTATGTCTATGACAAAACGGAAAATTTTATTTTTCAGCTGTGGTTTCAAACGGAAAACAAAAATTGTTAACCACCAAATGAAAATTTACCAGGCAAATGTTAGAAGTGGGGGGAGGGGGGCTGAAAAGCATTTTCAAATGGTAAAAGTGAAATCAAATCTTTATTGAAAGGGGAGGTTTTACGTGGGGAGAGGGTTAATAAACCTGAAGCTGAAAAATCGGAATTTTCCCTGGGGAGGAGGGGGAGGGGGGAATTTCATTGGCAAAATTAGACCCAAGTCGGAAAAATTAAAATTAGTTGGTGTTAACCAAGTTTTCAAGATGTAAACTTTTGGGGGAAGATACGAAGAAATACAGATGTGTTTAAACAAATTGGTTTTTTGGTTGATATGGTTGATAACGCTGGTTGGTTGGTTATCTATTTAATAGGTTCCTTCACTCTTTAAAGTAGGGTGCATTGGTGGTTCAGTGGTAGAATGCTCGCCTGCCACGCGGGTGGCCCAGAGTCGATTCCCAGCCGATGCACCAAAAATACTCCCTGTATCAACGGATGGTAATGATTAGCTGGTTGACACAGTGGATTAGCTTATGTTAGGGACGAGACCGAGTCACAAGTTACCTTTACGCCATTTTGGTCTAGGTTTAATGATTTTTTCGGTGTTGATTGCTCGCCTGTCAACTGGTACAGCTTAAGAAGGTATGATAGTGAATTGTGAATAAATGTCCCTAAATAAATAAGCTAAATGGGGAAGAAAAGATTCTAATGAAGTTGGCCGAAAATGGTTCACATGTGGAATTCTTGGGGTTGATGATTGGAATACCAGAAATGGCTTCACTTAGTTACTACCCCTAAGTTGGTCATTTAGGGTAGGAAACAATTGGCATCAGCATATGGGATACATCAAGTATTGTTCCATAAGCGGTTACATTGCAGGAGGTACAGATGTATGACAAGATTTAGATTAGGGGTTTGAATAACATCTCTGTAATGTGTGTTGCAGTGGCAACCCGGACCACTGCACTGTGACTGAGGTTGGCACTAATGACCAAGTTGTCGACGCGCCATTAAGCCTCAATCCCCCCCCCCAAAAAAAGCAAGTCCGTGCTTCCTGAAGTCGAGTCGAGCTTTGAAGTTAGTAAGAGACGAAGAGGAAACAATATGGTCAGGAAGGGAGTTCCATAGACAAACAGTCATTTCAGTGAGGAAAAATTATCGGCAGTTAATTCTTGAAACAAAACCCTGCAATTTAAAGCTGTGGTATCGGTTACTGTTGAAATTGCGATTGAGAAAACTGGAAGGGTTGATACAGAAGGATTCTAACAAAATCTGATAGGTAAGCACCCGGTGTGCGGAAATAAAGTCGCAGGAAAAAAGTCACAGAAGAAAAGTCACACATTTGCATAGGGAAAAAAGTCACAGGAAAAAAGTCACAAAGTAACGATTGTGAAAATATTTACCTGGGATCCTCGTCAATTTTGATGATTCAGCCGAATATTCCAGTTCTTGAAGTCTGGTATAGGGAAATTTTACTGTATTTTTTTTTATTTGTCGGTCAACAGTTTCTTACAAGATGGTAGTGTTTACTGTCGCTTCATCGTGTTGAAACCATACAATGAGGGGCCAGATTGACGGGTAATAATGACGTCAAAGTGGAAACATTTAATATTCCATGCTTCACAAATATTTTGAGTTCTGGGATTGTTGTTGATAGGGGCGTCGTGCACATTCCCCCGCCCAGGGGGGGCCGAATAAGGAGAACATTCGTATTCTTAAAGGGCAGTGATGTGTCTCGGCGCCGAAACACACCATTTCACAACAGGTCATTTGAACAACATCCCTCATTTCACAAGCCAGAATGGCAGTCCCAACTGGTATTCAAAACAAGTTTGTTATTAACTTTTAACGTAGAATTAACGAACATTTAATGTAATTAGTAAATAATAATGTTTAATATAAATTTCGTATAAATAGTAACTACCCTGAATCAATAAATTCTAGTTTGTGAATACATAATGAAAGATGGTGTTTGAATGGACTGACGCATGGCGTGTCTCGGTACAAAACACATCAGTTTAAAACGGTGATAGTTAATTTATGACTTTTTTCCCCGTGACTTAATGTCTGTGACTTTATTTTTGTTAATTTTTTCCTGTGACTTTTTTCTTGTGGCTTTTTCCTGTGGTTTTTTTCCTGTGGCTTTTTTTCCTGTGGCTTTTTTCCTGTGGCTTTTTTCCTGTGGCTTTTTTCCTGTGACTTTTTTCCTACAACCAAACACCCCTGTCAAATCTGTCACGAAGTGAGGGAATATTGAGCTGTTAAAGTCGTTCGTTGTATGGATGGTGACGACTAATAGGAGAACACCACTCGTCAGCTTACGTTGACAATTTTCAAGTTTATAAAAAGTGTGCATCGTAAAAAGGTCTACTGATTGCGAGGAGTAATTGAGAATGGGTCTCGCATTTGACGAGAACGGGTTTCACTGTTCTGGTGTACATCACTGTGTGTATAGATGATGACTCTCATTTGACGGTGGATCAGCTGCGAAATTTACCTTGGTGAAAATCACCTTCGTTAAAGGTAGTTTTGAGGAGAAATTTAGTTACCACCATTCAAGTTCCTGTTCCGTGGTGGACGCCTGCTTGCGGGCAGGCCATTCAGGCCCGCCGGCGAGCGTTACGTGCATTCACGGTCAGCCCGACTACTGGCAACTTTGTAGCGTTTAAGCGCTGTCGTGCCCGTGCCAGGTATGTCATCCGTGAGGCGAGACGTGCTTCGTGGACAGCTTATGTTTCGTCGATCACGCGCTCCACGCCTGCTCAGCAGGTGTGGCGGAAGGTGCGCCAGATCTCGGGGAGGAGCGTGCTTCCCCCGGTTTCACAGCTGAAGGTGGCGAACACCGTGGTCTCTTCTGTGCCAGATATCGCCAATTGTCTTGCGTCTGCATTTGCGCGGGTCTCGAGTGATGACCATTATGATCCTGGTTTCCTCGGGATTAAGCGTAGAGAAGAGGCTCGCTTTCTTGACTTTCGCTCCGATGGGCTAGAGGAGTACAATTTACCATTTACCTGGCAGGAATTTGTTTCAGCTTTGTCCAAGTCGCATGACTCCGCCCCGGGGCCTGATGATGTTCACTATCAACTGTTGAAACATCTGACCCTTGCCTCCCAGCAGTTCGTGCTGGGGATGTTCAACCGTGTGTGGGCAGAGGGCTCTATTCCAGCAGCGTGGAAGACAGCAGTGGTCATCCCGATTGTAAAACCGGGCAAAGACCCTACTTCTCCTTCCAGTTATCGCCCAATCGCTCTGACTAGCTGTGTCTGTAAACTTATGGAACGGATGGTCAGTGAGCGGTTGGTGTGGGTGTTGGAATCACGGGGATTCTTATCTGTGTCCCAGTGTGGCTTTCGACGGTTTCGGTCAACTATCGATCATCTAGTTGCCCTTGAATCAGATGTGAGGGAGGCTTTTCGCCTGCGTCATCATCTGGTTCAGGTTTTCTTTGACTTGGAGAAGGCATATGATACGACGTGGCGTTATGGGATTCTCCGTAATCTCTATAACTATGGCTTGAGGGGACAGATGCCACTGTTGCTTTCTGCTTACCTCTCAGGCCGTTCTTTCCGCGTTCGTGTCGGGGCGACTCTTTCCCGCCCGTTTGTCTTGGAGAATGGTGTGCCTCAAGGTGGTGTTCTTAGTGTCGTCTTGTTTGCTGTAGGGATCAACCCCATTGCTCAGCAGGCTGCTGTTCCCCAGTCATTGTTTGTCGATGACTTCGGCCTGCGCTTTCGGGCAGCTCGCATGCAGACCTGCGAGCGGCAGCTACAGCTGGCAATTAACAAAGTCCAGACCTGGGCGGTAAGTAATGGTTTCCGGTTTTCTCCGGACAAGACTGTGTGCATCCACTTTTGCCGCCAACGAACACTGCACCCGGATCCTTGTCTATACTTGGGACCGGCACAAATTCCTGTTGTCCCACAGGCACGTTTCCTGGGTCTGGTGTTCGATTCCAGGTTGTCTTGGCTTCCACACTTACGTCAGCTTAAAGACAAGGCTTTGCGGGCGCTTAACATCTTGCGGGTCCTGTCGGGCACTTCATGGGGTGCCGATCGCGCTGCCATGTTGCGCCTCTACCGGGCCCTTGTCCGCAGCAAACTTGATTATGCATGTATGGTCTATGATTCGGCTAGTGACTCCACTCTCCAGATGTTGGACACAGTGCATCACAGTGGCCTGCGTGTGGCGACTGGGGCTTTTCGAACTTCTCCAGTGGTCAGCCTCTATGCTGAGGCCTCGGAGCCACCTTTGGCCATTCGTCGGCGACAGCTTGCCATTCAGTATGCTGTGCTTTTGCGTGCTGTGCAATCCAGTCCTGCTTGGTCCATGGTTTTTGGGCCAGACTTGCGAGTCGGTAGACGCAGGGTGGGTAAGGGTGATTTCCGCGATAGGCTCCAGCAGTCCTGTCAGGAGATAGCCTTTGAAATGCCCTGCGTCTTGAGGCTTGGGAGAATGCCAGTTGCCCCTTGGCTTGTCCCAGGTGGCAGTTTCATTTTTGCTCTGGCGTCCCTCCCGAAGGGTTCCACTCTACCAGCAAGGTACTTACAGGAGTTCCGACGGCTGAGTTCTCAGTATGCCGGTTATCAGCGCCTGTTTACTGATGGGTCGAAGTCCGACATTGGCGTGGCATGTGCTTGTGTGTGTAAGGGTGTAACGGATGCCCATCGCCTTCCATCAGGCTATTCTGTGTTCTCTGCAGAGCTTTTGGCTCTTGGTTTGGCGGTGGAATGGATCCTTGACCTTCAGGGCACGCATTTCATTGTCTTTAGTGATTCCATGAGTGCCCTGGAGTCCTTGGCGAATTACAATCCTCGGAACCCCTTGACACAACGTGTCCAAGCTTTGCTTTCCCGCTTGCCTGGCCGGCGGAAAACCGTGCTTTTCTGCTGGATCCCGGGCCATGTTGGGATAGCAGGGAATGAACAAGCTGATTCTGCTGCGAAAGGGGCCCTTTCTGGCCCTCTCGGTAGGGATCTCAGGCTTGTTCCCTCAGATGCCTTTCCAACTCTGCGTCTGAAGTTACACGCTTTTTGGCAAACCTCGTGGGACAGACAGGACGGCAATAAGTTACGGGCCATTAAAGGCACTGTCGAGGAGTGGCACTCGGCGTGTCGCCGCAGTCGCCGTGAGGAGGTTGTGTTGGCCCGTTTGCGAATTGGTCACACCAGACTTACTCACTGTTTCCTTTTGCGGGGGGTTGACCCTCCTGAATGTTCTTGGTGTCGACGGCCACTTACGGTCCGGCACTTACTTGTTGATTGTCGCCATCTTGATGGTGTTCGTCGTCGGTTCCATCTTCCGCATGACATTGCGCGTCAATTGGGCGATAAGTCTGTCCTCCTGTCCGGTGTTTTTCAATTTTTGCAGGAGGTACAGATGTATGACAAGATTTAGAATAGGGGTTTGAATAATATCTCTGTAATGTGTGGTGCAGTGGCAACCCGGACCACTGCACTGTGACTGAGGTTGGCGCTAATGACCAAGCTGTCGACGCGCCATTAAGCCTCAATTCCCCCCCCCCATTCAAAACCTGACCCACCACCATATTCTGTTATTTTAAATGCTAAGACACCTTATTTTCCGAAACTTACAAACCACTACACCCAGTTTGAGCTCAAGCAGGAAGATTTTAAATTACCAACACTTAAAAACAAGATCCACCACGTTTCAGTTACGTTAAAAGACACCTCTTTTTTAAAAAGATAATTACCTCTCTTTACCATTAGAACATGATAAGGTGAACTTTTGTTCAGCAACACTCAAAATCAGAACCATCTCGTGTTCAGTTGGATTATTTTAAGTGTTAGACACCTCATTTTAGGAAGAAGCTTCATCTTATTGCACATTTTTAAGACAATAAGTGAGTATTTTAATTAGCAACACATAAAACCAAAACTTATCCTAGCACAGGTAAAAGTTTGAACTAATTTTCCAATAGCTGTTTGAGTTTACAAATTGATGTTTGCATCGTTTTAAAAATTTAAAGCGTTTTCACATTTGGGGCAACCTGCTGAATATATGCATTGCCTTTGTCATACAATTACGACAGAAATGATAATTATGGGATGCGTATCTCACGAATCTCATCAAGCGAGCATGGAGTGCAACAGGCGCCACCATATTTCTTCTATTAAAAAAAAATTGTTGTTTTAATCTGAAATTGATGTCATGCGCTGGATAGGGAGTTACAATAATTTCGTAAATAAAATAAATAAATAAATATAGTGTAGGACTGACCTCTCGCGAATCTATTTTAGGTGAGACCCCGATATTGGCATTACTAACGTCGGCTAAAGCCAGAAGGAATGCTGCTTGCGAAGGATTGGAATGCATTTTTTTCTAGTACAGTTGCGACTCCTTAGTTTGAGATCACAGGAAACGGAAATGAAATAACAAGGCATAGATAAGCCCACTAAAGGAAGATTAAACAGACTCGTAAGATTGGCAATTGGCCCCAGCAAACGTGCGAGTACACAAGATTTGCAATAGTGTTAAGCTGGCTATTAAACTAGGCATGTAATTGAGTTCTGGAGATCGCTTTATACTGCCGAGCAAGAATGATTTCTGCCCTGCGCTCCAATTATATGATTCCTGCCTGTGCTGAGATCAGTTGTGCACCTTTTAGAGCCCCTGCTACTAAATCCATAACCGATCTTCACTATCGCATCTGGATATCGCTGCCACCACGCCCGTGATTTGCCGTATTTTGGAAAAAGAGTTAAGCTTGTTGTTTAAAAAAAACCGCAATAATTGAGGCGACACTATTCAAAATATAGTATTGAATATCAACAATATCCTAAAGGGGGGGGGGGGGAGATGAGGCTTAATGGCTTAATGGCTTAATGGCTTTCCTAAAGGGCCAGTTCTATTAGAGACCCGGGTAAAGGAAAGCGAAATGCAACCACGTCAAGCCAATATTGACTTATATTACAGTGCGATTCTTGAATTGGTTCCAACCAACGACCTCCATGTCAATTCGATGACAGTAATGATGACTAAACAGTACCACTAACGGCCAAATTAACATTAATATGTTTTTTTCTGTTGCAATTTGTGCTTTTTCTTGCATGTTTCATTTACGCATATTTATAACCACAGTCTATCGTTTTGGATTGATCAAGTCACAACACGTTATACCTTTCTGGGCAGAAGACATTCATGGCGTACGAATTTTGCCACGAGGTAATCTTTAGCTTTCACTTGACGGCCTTTGCTCTTCTATCGTTTGAAAGATGGCGTCGTAAAGAGTCATGGTTGGTGGCCGCGACTGCCATCTTGGTCATCCAAGAGCTCCCTCTGGTGAGAAATTTGGCAATCAAATCTATTTCAAGGCTGGAATGGAAAGCAAACAAGAAAAACAAATTACAAATCAGCTTCTTCCAAAAGTGAAAGGTATTCTAAAGGCTCTAAAATGCACTGCAATGCTCGCTGATTACGTGATGTTGACGTCGTAGATGGGAAGTCACCTTTTCAATGGCTGTTGATGTATTTGGAGCTTCGCTGTTTTTTATCGACTACAAAGGTTCTTCAACTGTTGCTGTATAGTCGAAAACCTTCCAAAACGATATCATCAATACCGTTTCACCCACCATTTCACCTTTTAAGGTAACTATTTCCTAACCTTGATGCGTGCTAAAATTTATAAACTTTTCTGGAAGATGGGAACCTTTCAGGGAAAGGAGTTGATCAGTTTTGTGTTTGCACAAAATAACCATTGGGTTCCAAAACGTCAGTTGCGTAAAAGTTTATAGGAGTGAAGTTTTCTAAAACAGAACAGAAGATACACACACAAAAAAATTACCTAATCTGCCTGACTTAATTTTGCATTTGTAGAGTAAAAAAAAGAATGGTCAGTGATGCATGCTTAAGTGGAGAGGTTGTAGTTATTTTAAATGAAATCTCACACTACAAACAAGCTGCAGGGTAATTACGAAATCGTTGTTGTATTGCTTAACCCCCTGACGAAGCTCACTTACGGCCAGTTGTAGAGTGACTGCTAAGCATGAACTCGTGCCTAGTCTCTACGCAAAGTTATAACATGTCGGTAAATTCGTACGCTAAAGTCGCACATCACATTTCGACTTTAGAACCGGTATTATAAAGCAAGCTCTAGGGCAAACTTTAACGTAAAGTCGCTCGTGGGTTGTCTTCGGAACTGATTCGGGCGGCCTCTTAAGTCCAGGACCGACTTTACCACCTTTGCGACTTAAATAATAAAGTGGGACTTTAAGATAAAGTCAAAGTCTTGTTTTAGCCTTAAGCAATAGCAGTCGTTCTACAACTGGGGGTCAGTCACATAGTATACGATACCGTTTGCCAAAATGTGTTTTGCTGTGCAAACCTATAATATTTTATGCTGACGAAAAAATTTCCTGATGTCAATATTCAGTTTTTTTTTAGGAATTTATCAGTGATATCGACCGTGCTGTGGCATATTCCGCGATGACGAAAGAATTTTGTCAGGGTAACTTTCATCGTCCAAGCTACCTAAATAGCAATATAATGTAAGAAATGGTTTGGTAAAACGTTGTGAAAAATCAATACCAAAAAAAAAATAAAGCCTTCGTGCTAAGGCAACAATTTTCCTGGTGGTTTCTTAACTTCGTAGCAGACTTTTTGCTATTATCTGCAGAGCCAAAAATTAGTGTCTACAGCATCAAATAGTGAATTTGAATTGCGTACAAGCGGAAAAAAATATTTTCAAAAGTTTATCCGGAATATCAAACTTGCAATGGTATATTTTACCTTGAGAATGCAGGTAATCACTATTTCGTGTGTCACTATTTCATGTGTGGAGCTGCTCAAGATTCATTATTCCGTGTGTGGAGCTGCTCAGAACTAACTATTTCGTGTGTGGAGCTGCTAAAAAATTAACTATTTCGTGTGTGGAGCTGCTAAAAATTCACTATTTCGTGCGTGGAACTGCTCAAACTTCAGTATTTCGTGTGTGGAGCTGCTCAAAACTTACTATTTCGTGTGTGGAACTGCTCAAAATTCACTATTTCTTGTGTGGAGCTGCAAAAAATTCACTATTCCGTGTGTGGAACTGCTCAAAATGCACTATTTCGTGTGTGGCGATGCCCAAAGTTCACTATTTCGTGTGTGGAGCTGCTAAAAATTCACTATTTCGTATTTGGAGCTGCTCAAAAATTCACTATTTTAATAATAATATAATAATAAAATATTTGATCAAAAATAAACTAGTCAGGAGAAGGAAGGGATCAAGACCCACTAATACCCATCCTTGAATTTAAGGGGAAAAAACAAAAACACAGCCAGGAGGAGAGAGCAGGTTGGAGGGGGAATTTCATACAGAGTGTTGGACATGTTCAGGCCTTTTTAGGAATTTGGTATGTGCAACCGATGCAAGGTTTTGTCGAAAGGTCGCCACGTTCTTGCTAGTAACTAGTGTGTCAGGTAGGGAGTTCCATACCCGAATGACTCTAACAGAAAAAAAAACTACGTCTGGACTCTGTAAGAAATGTCGGACAAGCAAGCTTAAGTGAGTGGCCTCGAGTGGACAGAGCCGGACTGGCATCGAAGAACGGCAGATCAATGCCCACATGGTCATTTAGGATCCTGAATGTTAAGATGAGATCGAACTTCAACCTGCGAAGTTCCAGAGAGTCGAGGCCAAGAAGGGATAATCTTTTCGCTTATGAGATTTTCTCAAAGCCTCTAAGGCTCTTGGTAAAGCGGCGCTGAACGCGCTCAACCATATCAATGTCATTTAGTAGGGAAGGAGACCAGACCGGAGTCGCATATTCAAGAAGAGGTCGGACGAACACCTTAAAGGCCCACAGCTTAATGTCTCTGTTTCCGGAAATGAAACAACGATTCATGATAGCCAGACGACGGTATGCAGAGGCTGTCACCTTGGCACAGTGGAGTGAAGGTTTAAGGTTGGTAGTAAACCAAACACCAAGATCACGAATGTCGGAAGTGTAAGGGAGGGGCTCGCCATTAATTGAGTACGCAATACAATCGTTAGAATTACCAATACAGAATGCCTGGCATTTGGCATCAGACAGTGGCAATTTCCAAGTCAATGCCCAATCATGGATATGATCAGCAATGGTCTGGACATGAACACTATGAGCCAGTCTAATGACCTCCGAACTAATCTTGAGATCATCTGCAAATTTAAAACCAATGACTGAGTTAGAGTTACAGTTTAAGTCGTTTAAAAAAATGACAAAGAGGAGAGGACCCAAAACGGATCCCTGGGGCACACCGCTTGGGACCCCTGCCTCAGACGAGAAGAAACCCTCCACCAAGACGCGCTGTGATCTGTTTCTGAGGAAATCGGTGAGCCATGATTTGAGCTGACCCGTGAAACCCATCGCCTCTAATTTTATAAGGAGGCCACGGTGGTTAACAGACTCAAAGGCTTTTTGGAAATCGAAATAAATAACATCGGAATTTATACCAAGGTCAAGCGCACTGGTCCAAGAGTCTAAGGCAAGCAACAGCTGGTAGGTCGATGAACGGCCAGGCATAAAGCCAAATTGGTCAGGTTTTATTATATTATGCTTCTCCAAATATTCAAGCATTGTTTTTCTAATTATAGCTTCCATCATGCGACATGGAACAGACGTTAAAGCAATTGGCCGATAGTTCGATGCATTTGCAGCGTCTCCTTTTTTAAAAACGGGGACCACTGTCGCAGTGCGCCAAATAGAAGGTAGGGAACCAAGTTGGAAGGAAAAAGAAAAAATTTGAGAGAGCGGAAAACAAATTTCATTTACGATTTGCTTATAGAAAAAAGTTGAAAAACCATCAGGGCCAATAGAGTGACTTGGCTTTAGCCGAGAAATTGTGTTTCGCACCATAGCTACAGGGAAAACCACTGATGAACAAAAAATATCTGGTTGTGAGTTTCCCTGAATGGGCGGTAAGTTGCATCCATCGTCAATGACACAGTTTGAAGCAAAGTTCGTGTTCAGGACCTCTGCTTTTGCTAAGTCGTCCACGACAAAGTCGCCAGTTATCAAAAGAGGTGGAATATTCCTGGAGGACCTAGTCTTTTTACGGTAGAGCCTGAAAAGGGCAGCGATATTCCCCTCTTTAATGGTATTGGTCTCCTGTTCCAAATACCATTTATTAATCTGATCAATGTATTTCTGGCGATATTCGTTGTATCTTCTAAGCGTATCTGCACTTGGAAGTGTCTTATGGACCCTCCAAAGCTTAAGGTTTTTGCGTTGAAGAATTTTAATAGAATGCGGGGTTTGGGATCCAGGGCGCCTAATGTTCCGCTGGTGCTTTCTACATCTGTCAACGCATTTGTTAAGCAGGTCTGTGTATCTATTCCAGATCTGATCAATCGTATCATTTCCATCTGAGGCAGTTAAGTCCCAGTGGACCTCTGTCAGCATGTGGCGTAGAAGATCGAAATCGATTCTGCCCTCGCGTGGACCAGTCCTGACAACGCTGGAGGAGGCACACTGGATGCCAAAACTAACCATATTATGGTCGCTAGACCCCAGGTGGGCCCCAACCGAGACATCAAAAATAAGCCGTTCGTCTTGCGAAAAAACCAAATCTAGTATTTTATCTAGACGGGTGGGCTCAGTGACATGTTAATGAAGTCCTAGTGGAGCAATCTGATAAAAAAGGAACGATGAGGTAAGTCACCAGCTGTAAGATTTAACCAGTTTACGGTTGATAGGTTGAAGTCTCCTAAGACAACATTAGAGAAAGATGGCCTAGTAGCCGATGTGATGAATTGAGTCATCGTTAGAATACAGTCTAGGTCATGGCTATCAGGAATGTAACCCAAGATAAAATTCAGCTTAAGTTTGGGCAAAAGCCTCACATCCATTTGCCCTCCCACCACAAACAGCAGCCAGACCGCGTCGAAAGAGGACCGCCACACCACCAGCCCACGTAGGTCTATCAAGCCTAAAAATATCGTAAGGGTATGGGCCGGTCACCATAGAATCAGTGACGGTATCACTCAGCCAAGATTCCACAATAAAAATCAGATCAAAGGCATCCGTCGACAGGAGAGCATGAAAGGAACCCATGTTTTTCACGAGGCTGCGCGCATTAAGGGAGACACAATGCAGACCCAGCCTGTCAGTAGCGGGTGGACAAGGTGTGGGGGAGGGGGGACATGGGGTCGTGGTTAATGGGGTACCCCCTGTTACTGAGAGGTGTTTTCCGATTTAGAAAGAACATAAAATATTTCCCTCTGTAACACTTGTTTGCCTTTTGAAGTCAGATGGAGTCCATCTCTGGAGAGCAGTGTTCTGTCGCTGCAGATGGCACTGTCGATAGAAACAAAATTTAGGTTCGAGCTAACACAGAACTTCCTCAGAAGTATGTAAGTTTTTTCTATGAGAAGTTCTTCCTGAGATCTTTGTCTGAGTGTGTGTGGAGATGTCCACAATTCACTATTTCGTGTGTGGAGCTACTAAAAATTGACTATTTCGTGTGAGGAGCTGCTCAAAATTCACTATTTCGTGTGTGGAACTGCTAAAAATTCACTATTTCGTGTGTAGAGCTGCTAAAAATTCACTATTTGGTGTGTGGAACTGCTCAAAATTCACTATTTCGTGTGTGGAGATGCCCAAAGTTCACTATTTCGTGTGTGAAGCTGCTAAAAATTCACTATTTCGTATATGGAGCTGCTCAAAAATACACTATTTCGTGTGTGGAGATGCCCAAAGTTCACTATTTCATGTGTGGAGCTACTAAAAATTCACTATTTCGTGTGTGGAGCTGTTCAAAATTCACTATTTCGTGTGTGGAACTGCTCAAAATTGACTATTTCGTGTGTGGAGCTGCTAAAAATTCACTATTTCGTGTGTGGAACTGCTCAAAATTCACTATTTCGTTTGTGGAGCTGCTCAAAATTCACTATTTCGTGTGTGGAGATGCCCAAAGTTCACTATTCGTGTGTGGAGCTGCTAAAAATTCACTATTTCGTGTGTGGAGCTGTTCAAAATTCACAATTTCGTTTGTAGAGCCACTAACTATTTCACAACTCCGTGTGTGGACCCGCTAAAAATTCAATATTTCGTTTATGGAGCTGCTAAAATTCACTATTGCGTATGTGAAGCTGCTCAAAACTTACTATTTTGTATGTAGAGCTGCTCACGGAAACAGTCCTGAATTTAAGTGTGACAAGAAGCCTATACAAGAACTTTGAAAAGCTGGCCTAAATTGTGGTGAATATTACAAATGCTAACAACCTGTAATTTTCCGAGCCAATCAAAACTCAAGATTGGTGCGTTGAAAAAATAAATAGGGACTTAAATACGGATTCCGCTTTGGTACATATTTCGAAATCAATACTATGGCAAATACTTACTATGTTTACCAATAAAAAGCACTTCAGATGGATGCACAATGCGTCCTTGTTGCCTCTGCGGGTCTTGTAAACGCCTGTTCGTGGCCTGTCTCCCATCTCACGATACAAAATGGAATCGCTTTACGGAGGAGGTTTGGGGGTCAGATACGCTTCGTCTTTTTTCATGTAAACACACTCAATCACACTGAGATGTTGGTGCACGCCCAGTGTCGTAAATAACGGGTGGGGGCAGGGAAGGGGAGCAAGTCCCCCCCCGCCCTCCAAGAAGGACCCGATGGGGCATAAAATCCATTGGAAATATAAGTTTATTCGTCATGTTTTTGAAAACCTTTTTTTTTTTCATGGAGCCATGCTTCAAGCAATGCAAGAAAACTATTTGTTAAACAAAGGTGGGCTTCCACTAGTTAGCAACCACTAGTTACCAATAAAACCGTAAGTCAGGAATCCTGTGTCACTCATTCAGTATAAACAACAGACTCAACATTTTTCAATGCGTTAATCACTCGCCAGTTTCAATGGAAGCCCATTCTTTGAGTTAGGGGGGTTAGATGCTTGCTTCATAGCAGATCCTATATTGTTGATGTGCTGAGCATCCTGTCTAGATTACACGCCTATGTGTTCGGTGAACTCCCGTTTCGCCAAATCCCGTTTCGCCAACAAAAAAAGCAGATTAACAGTTTTGCCCTCAGGGGCCAGTCCCGTTTTGCCAAATCCCGTTTCGCCAAGACGAATTTGACAAAATTTTACGTACACGCAATTTAATACCGAGACAAGCAGTGGTAGAATAAGCCCAGTTAGAACAAGCTGTCCTTAGTACCTATAAGGCGTAATGACCAGAATTTTGAGAAAAAAAAGTAATTTCATCGAACGTCTAGTTGGATTTGTTTGTGGACAGCGGCGGTGGCCTGGCACATCCTCATTCCTCGTATATTTCTGACTGATTATAGCTTAGAGCAATACACTCACTTTGTTCATTACAGTAAGCAAAGCAGGAAGCTAAGATAATGTGTAACTACACAGACTCTTAGAGAACACGTCCTCATGAATTGTTGAAGACTGACAGTGGCCGCAACAACAATACAGATGTTGCGGCGCTGAAAAAAAAAATACAAACGTGCCTCACAGAAGCAATGTCGGAGGCCGGCCGACAGAAAAAAAAAGTGAAGGAGCGGCGCTCCACCTGGAAAAAAAGGTGTGGAAGCGCGCTCCTGTGAAGGCATTTCCAGTGAAAAAAAATGTTCGTAACAAAACACAAACACATCAGCTAAAACGGAAGCCGATCATTTCACCGACAATCACTCCGTAGACATCCATTTCAAAGACACGATCGTTTCTGAGCTAATCATTTCACAGACTCGATTATTTCACAGACATTCTGATTATCTCTAAGCCAACAGCTTTTTCACATGATCATTTCCAGAAATTAATTAACGAATTTAAAAAAAAATATCGTTACAGGCCTTTTGCTATTTCTTATTTGTCAGTTGTCTGCAGCTTTTCAGCTACGCACTGTTTTGTTGGCCAAAATAGGGCCGAATTCTTAAAATTACAGGCGCAAATAACCAATGTGTTGTGGGCCGTATTTTCATAAACTTTTTTCCTTTTCACCTTCCTTCCTTTTCCCCCGTTCCCAGCCTGTTCCACCTCACTTTCCTGCTTTCCTTCCTTTTGTGTCCCCCCCCCCCCCTTCAAATCCAAAGACGTTTTAAAACAGATTTGATTTTTATGAAGGTTAACCGTCAATTTCTTTTTTTTATAGATAAGCAGCTTATATTAGAAATTAAAAATAATAATAATAATAATTATGGGCTTTTAAAATACCGTTAGTTTTTTTTAATGTCTGCGAAATTGTCAGTGAAATGAATGTCTGTGAAACGAATTTATGTGAAAGATTGTTTGTGAAATGATCGTGTGTGTAAGATGATTGACTGTGAAACGAATATACGCAAAGTGATCGTGTCTGTGAAATGAGTGTCTTTGAAATAGGCCTTCTTTGAAGTGATTGTCTGAGAGTTGAACCAGACCTTTTAAAATGTGCCCCAATCTGAAGTCATTCTTGTGCAAGATACTTTCTGAAGGGGGCGTAAAATATGTACTTTGGGGGGGGGGGGGGGGGG
>JAHWFP010213577.1:5847-25786 GCA_023313725.1 Lithobius niger
CTCATAATCCACGAAATTTAAGCTCTAACCAGTCTCATCCACAATAAGAGTGTAACCTGCCATTCTTTATTTAGTGTTGGATGAGACCTTTATAGCACATTCGTCAAATTCACACTTCTGGATTTACAGTACTGCTAAATAGGTTTGCTCAGCTGTGACTATGACGTAATCAGCACGAAGCTTCTGATTGGTTCCCTACGTCGCCCGTAGCAACCAAACGACCGCAGCCAACAAAAAATGGATACGAAGTATTACAGGAAAGCCAACCGTACAGCACTCAAAGCTAGCGGAAAGTTAGGTAAATTGGCATTAGCAAAGTATAGTTACAGCAAAGTTTGACCTTGGTAAACCTTACAGTAACTATACCAAAAATACATTACTCGATATTCTAAACACAACCAAACAAAGCTTCTTTGTTCAGACGTAAAAATGGCTTTTTTTTTTGGGGGGGGGGGGGGGTTTGCAGTGTGGTTTTAATGTTTTAATGGATTATGCAGTAGTAAGGTTTCAGGTGGATTTTTCGTGGTATCTGAAACTTTACAGGAAAGCTTATTTGTGTTCCTTTTCTGTTTCGACTTTGGTTGATCTAAACATCGTTTTGATTTCTGGTCATCTTTTGGAGTAATGGTGCCAGAAAAAAAAACCCGAAATGGGAGGGTCAATGATTGCCACCAACCTGAGGGGGAAGGAGGCAGTTAGAAATTAGACGAACTTGCGCTCGAAATTTCCATGATCTTTTTTATTTTTTTTAGCTACTACACTAGCTAGTTCTGCAATTTCCAGCCGTTACTAAACAAAAGTCTTATTTCCTAATTCCGAACAGGGTGTTTTCCCTCCCCCGCGACCCCCCCCCCCCCCCCCGCTCCCAAAGCGGCACTACCCCTGATCTTTTGATTTCGCCTCAAATTCCTGAAATATTCAGATGATTTCAGGTACCTGTTGACGCGCATTACACAAAATCTGAAAATAGCATTTTAAAATTGCCATTTTTACTACCATTTGTTGCCAGTAGATGACGTTGCAAAGCAAATGGCACAATCTAACGGCAGTTTAAATCTGTGGAGTGCACACAAGAGGGGGAAGTGTGGGGGAAATTGCTTCTTCGGAAATGCCCCGTTTCGTAAAAAAAAAAAAGGCTTTTTTGTGCCGACATGTGCTGGTGCGGCGGTGCCCAAGAAAGCGTCTAAAACGCTAAAAAAGGCAGACGGGGGCAAAAAAAAAGCCTGAAAAGGGCAAATGAGAGAGCAAAGAAAAGGGCCCGCAAAAAAAATAAGTCCGGTAGAACTTTATTGTGCCTTTTTACTAAAAGTTACCCCTGTCTTGGGGGTGTGTGCAGTGCACGCTGCTGATTTAACCAACCAACCTTTTCCTGGAATACGATTTTCCAAAACATATCGTGTGCGATTAACTCCAAATATTGACGTTGAGCAAATGCCTTGTTTTTTGCTGTTCCCTTGATGGAAAAGAAACATGCGGTAACATTCATATTTCAGATTACATCGTGTTTGCCCTTCGGCATCGAACGAAACAAAAGAAATAAATAAACAAACAATACAACGCTCTAGGAATACTTCACACGGGAGGTGCCAAATTGGATGTGTGCAAAGTATAATGGAGTTGGGGACTGGAGGAAGGGGACTGGAATTTGGGGCGGAAAGGTAAGATTTTTTTTTTAGCAATTGAGGCAGTCGAATGGAAGCAGAGCAAGCTCATTCTTAGATGCAAGTTGGAGAGGTGAGAAAGATCAAGCTATGTCTTTTTTTGGCCCGGTATTAACCCTTTGCACGGTGGCGTGGTTTAAAAAAAAAATCTTCGTCAAGCAAGACGGGGCAAAAAAAAAAAAAACAAGTCCCAAGTTGCACCGCGAGCTTTGTGAGCCACCCCCTCCCCCCGGCTGACCTCGAGCAATGCGAGCAGCAACAGTGGTTAGCAGCCGTTGCTCCAAAACGAGTGAAGGCTGGTTCGAATTCAACAAATGACCTATTGTGTGCGCGACGTATCTTGAGTCCTGCAAGTATTTTATGAGCGGCTACGTCTTCCTGGAGGAGGCGGCTTTAATCGACGGCCGCCATTGTTTTTGTAACCATCTTGGATATCAGCAAGGCACTCTGATACTAAAAACGTGTAATACACTATCTGTGTTCCTTCTGCAGCGAACTCAGTATAGGCCGCGGACATTATAAGTCCCTTCTATTAAACAAACTCGAGAAGAGTATGTGTTTGTTCTTCAAGGGACCGTCCAGTATTTATCAAAATGGATAGGGGGCAGTTACAGGATAGCAGTTTATGGCGGAGAACTTTCGAGATATTTTAGCCCTCCCCCGCCTTTCACATAAAATATTTTTGGTCCCATTCCGAGTGACCGTTTTTTAGTCCCCTTCGCTCGCTGTTTAACTTGTTTTGCTTTTTCCTTCATATAATTTACAGCCATTTGCGCATTTAATTTAATCCTCGTTGAGCCAATGTATTTATTTATATTCCTTTTTCCACTGCCGACGGCCGTGTGCATTCTCGGTCGAATGGAGCCTAGTCGCTGCTGTGACCTTAACATCGGGTTTATTGAGTCATCTTTATGCCTGTGGAGGAGTGAGCATATCGTGTTCAAGATAAAACTATAATAATTTTAATTCAGTTTTTAGCTATAAGAACTTACTTTTTGAATTGAAACTTTGGTTAAAAGAAAAACGAAAATACTGATTTTCGGTGTCGCACCAACGCATATCGGTTCATTAGTACCACTCGAACACTGAATTTCGTAAAAGTCTAATAAAACAGCTGATAAATACCAGCAGTGGGCACTTGTTGGGGTAGGGGTGGGGGGTAGGAGAGCAGGGGGGACCGAGCCCCCGGGGGGGGGATAGGAGAGTAGGCAGGAAAGAACCTCACCGTAAGACCCTTTAATAAGGTGTTATTGCAGACTGAATTCTGAAAACAGGCCTTATAAATGCTTCAAAGGCACAATAGTGCTGAAATTGAGAAGTTCCGAGGGCTCCGATGGACTTTAAAGCGAGCCCCCCAACTTCTTAGATCTTTTAGGTGGAATCCTTTTTTTTTTAACTTTTGCCTTCATTCCCCCCCCTCCCCCCCGCTTTCTATCCATAACAAAATTACTGCCTACGCCACTGATAAATACAGCTCATAATCCACGAAATTTAAGCTTTCTAACCCTTCTAACCCACAATCCGAGTGTTACCTGCCATGCTTTACTTAGCGTTTGACGAAACCTTTATCAAATTCACACTTCAGGATTTACAATACTGCTAGTAGGTTTGATCTGTCACGGCGGATGACGTAATCAGCACGAAGCTTCTGATTGGTTCCCCACGTCGCCCGTAGCAACCAAAGGACCGCAGCCAACAGAAAATGGATACGTGAGCAGTACAGGAAAGCCAAACCTGCAGTATTCGAGCTTGCGGAAAGTTACGTAAATTGGCGTTAGTGCAGTAGTTACGGTAAGGTTTGACCTCGGTAAACCTTATAATAACTACCAAACAAAGCCAGATATTATTCCTCTTTTGTGTAGACGTAAAAATGTTTGAAAGTTGGAATTTACTGTGATCTACTCTGCAGTAAAATCTTAACGTAATACAACATTAAATAACTGTTTCTTCCCCGATTTTTAATGTCCATTGCTTTTTTTTTTTGGCCATTGCATGGTTCCAATTAATGGCTTTTGTAGTAGTTGAATGCTGCAGTTAGGGCCGTAGGAAGGGTAAAGCGAGCAAGGCGCTTGCCTGGGGCATCAGCCAACTTCTGGGGGCGGCGCGTCGAACTCCAGCCAACGTGTAACCGTAGAAGTGGGTGATAAAGCGTATATATTTTGAACGGATGGGGTTTCACAACACCGTAAATATAAAAATAGATGTGACTGGACTTGGTTTAGTGCTCCCTTCGTAATTTCAGGATGGTGTGTTAACCGATTATTCGTTTTTTCGTTTAATGATTAGATATTAAGGAAAAGAAAAAGTAATCGTACATAATTTACAATGTAAAACTACAGGGCATGGCTGAAAAAGTAATAGTTATTGGTGAGAATCTCACGGTTATCGATTTTTAACCAACAGCTGCGATGATCTGCTCGGCGAGACTATGCAAATGTCTGCCATTTTATCAGTGGCGCAGTCGGTAATTTTGTTTTGGAGAGAAAGGTGGGGAGGGAAGCAAAATTTGCATAGTTCGAGCCGGGCAGATCATTGCAGCCGTGGGTTGAAAATCGATAACCGTAAGATTCTCATCAATAAATAATTTATACCACGTTTGGGACTTCAAGCTAACTTGTATTTAATTAAAACGTGATTGTGTTTTGTGAAAATTCCTTCAATCAGTATCTATATGAATGAAGGTCATCCCATTTTAGTTTGTGCAGGGGGAAAGTGTGTGATAGACGGACGATTCCTTTGGCTCAACTTTGTTGTGGGAGTGGGGGGGAGTTAGGTAGGCGATTCGGTGGCAAGGTTTCACCAAGGACTCCATGGTTTCACGCTACAAGTTTGCTCGTGTTTATCGATGCTGTTTGGAGCGAATAATTCGATATGTGAAGCAGTAGGGATAAATTGACATTGCTCTATACATTCGGGATAGGTAAGTAATTCATTTTGTTCGTTTGTAGTTTGATAATTGTTTCTAAATTACGGTAGTAGACTAATAGGTACATCGGTATGAATGAAGTCATTCCATTTTAGTTTGTGGATATTAAGGAAAATTGGAAATAAGCCATCAGCAAAAATTATACAATAGAAATAACCTAGTTCAGTTAAGCCACAGTGGAGGATGTGGCCATAGAGCGGTTAAGGCGCTATGCAAGTGATCTAGGGGCGAACTGGGTAGACGGTTCGAATCCGGGTCATGCGACTCCAACGAAACGTTAGTGCATAAAGGTGGCTTACTGAACTACGTTATAGTGTATAATTTTCGCTGATGGCTTATTTCCAATTTTCCTGAATGTTATTTACAGCGATTTTTGTCTATTTATTAGTTTGCGGTGGTGGAGGAAAGGGTGGGGGGGGGGGGGGAGAGTTAGACGGAGTCAATGAATTTAGGTATGGGCCAGACATGTGAGAGTTAGCAGGTATAAGATTTCATTCGGGACACCCAGGCAAGTTAAGTAATTCCTATTGTACGTTTTTATTACGTTACGTTTTTGAATGCTGCATTTGGTTGTTGGTGTGCGCGTTCCCGATAACGTGATCCGGAAGTGTCAACAGTGTGGGTTATCGGCAAAAGTGTGGGGCAACTTGATAACCCACACTTTTTGCGATGACGTACACTTCCGCTCACGGCTAACGGAATTTAACCTACGGGAATTTAGCATGGCGTTGAGTTGGCGTGACGTCACAGCCGTGGTATAAGGTGACGTGAACTTATTTGGATGGTACCTTGGAAGTGGGCGTTTGTTGGTGGTGGGGAACAAATATATATTTTAAGAATAGTGTGGCCTGCAAGTTATACAACAATGCATGATATAATAGTAAGTATTTAGGTGAGGGAGCGCCTCTTTTTTGGGGGGGTCACATGATTTATGAACCTTGAGTGGGTGGGAGGGGTCAAGATTTTTTCAGGGTCCCGAAATAGGGGGTCATAATTTCTTCCATCTGCCCCCCTTCCCCCCTTCCTCTCCACCGCCGGTCAAAAATAATGGCCGGTCCCTAATAAGACCTATAATACATGTCGTGCTAGCTATTCAATACGCATTTATCACTGTGGTGATTCTTACTTTTGTCTCACAATGCAACTCATTTATTACTATTGGACAGGCATTCGCTTCTACTTCCCACCTTTGTTAGCAACGTAGCTTCGTTCTGAGTGGTTGACGTGCAACGGGGCTGTAAAGTGTAGCGATAGAGATAGGATGAACAGACACGCCCGAGATGGCAAACTTCAGCGGCCTCGCAGCTCGCGTATCACGTAAATGGTTATACACGCTATTCAACGATTTGCAGTTTTGGTCGCGCTATAGAGCAGTGACATTTGCCGCCATATTGGCACCAGTGTGGGTTTTGGAGGGCATAACTACAAGGTGCACTACATAAAAATGGAGGGAAACACACAACTGAAGAGCGGATTTCTTAGGCTTAAAATAACGTTGTTTTCTCCAACAACAAAAATCGCGCGTTTTAGGTCTTAAGAAATCACTCTTCACAGCATCGGCTTCAGTATGACTTCCTTCTGTTTCTCTCTCCAGTGCCCCTTGCAGCTAACCCATTAAGGCTCCAGCATAGAGTTATATACAATAATGCTACGTCGTGTCACTGCTCTATAGGCTCTCTAGCTGCTTGGTCTCGAGCAAGTGGATGCACCTTTATGCTGCTAAAAAGCAAGCCTTGTGATTTCATTACGTGAGATCAAAGCCTCATTATATGTAACAAAATTTAATGCTCGCTTTCATGGAGCATGCGAGCCGCGTCGTCCAAGACCGTCAAAAACTGCCACGAGGCGCGCTGACAGCACCCTCAGCATAGGATTGATTAGTGTCAGCGGGCCGTACAACTGTGTTAGACTTCCGGGTGTTGTAGCACTAAATGAACATTATTTTACGGTAAGGTGACTACCCTTGGAAGTTTTCGGACGATTTATTACTACTTCAAACGATCGTTAACTACAGTCTTAATGAGTGGAAAATTCCGGAGCATAATATACAGTACGATACATAACGTACCTTGGCGCTTCTCTGGTGAAATTCATGAGATTAAACCTCCGGAGACTTTGTATTGACGTCGTGTGGACAAAGAGGTACGCAGCATGAAGCCATTGTTAAACTGTTAATAATTGATTGTCAGTTTAAAATCCGCATATCACGGGTCAACATTGTAGAGCAGTTCTTTCTGTGGCGTGTCCGCAGCGCATTTGGTGGCAGAATCGGAGGCTGAGTGGATTACGCCTGAGTGGATGACGCCTTGAATTACTATTGTCAAGCCGTATGAATAAAGGTAGCTGTGGTGAGACATACGATGATTTAATTTCGAATTTGCTCGAAGCGAATGCCAAATAGCTAACGAGAAATATCTTCCTACGTCGAGCCAAACGAAATCGTCATGGTTCGGTTAGGTTGATAACCTGGCAAAACTCGACCGTTATTTTAATTTTTGTTTTATTACAATTTTCAGGTAAAACGCCCTTCTCAAAGGCAGACGTCTGATCAATTGTCCAGGCTGCGTAGTCACATGATTCAGAGGCAATTGGATGCCTTCATCATTCCAGACAATGACGAGTTTATGGTAAGAAAAAGTGAGAGGAATATGTAAAACTAACTTAGTTCAATCATGTCCTCCCTCGTTGCCTCCAGAAACGGTAAAAACATCGAAGCACAAGCTCCCCCAGAGTGGGGACAATGGGTAGTGGCATAAGTAAATATTTTCGGGGGGGGGGGGGGGGGGCAAATTATAAAGAATAAGTCCCCTTCAGCCCTCTTTTTTCACTCCCTGAGCATGCACAAGAATGACTCCAGTTTGAGGGCATGTTTTATAATACTTAGCTGATACGTTTGTTTTTTGTAGCAGTCGAAGTTTCTCCTGTCCGATGGTCTACGGGCAGGAAAAGTTGGTTTCTGCCTCTACGGATGTCTTCATGCTGGGTTCTGGTGAGGTAGAAGCGTAGTGCGCAGATGGGGCAGAGTAATCTTTCAGGTTCGTCTCCTGTTAGGTTAGAGAGTGCCGGAACAGTGATTGGTTTTGGTGGCTCGGATAGTTTTTGTGTTTTGGCACGAAATCCCGCTCTAGGGTGGAGTGTGATTGAAGAAATGTTTGGGCCGAAGATGCAGTAGGCTGGGTCTGCTGATAGGGCTTGGATTTCGGAACAGCAGGAACGTGCTGCCAGTGTTACGAGGAAGACAGGTTCCTGGTTAGGAGGTGAAGGGAACTGTCTTGCATTGGTTCGTAGGGAACTTCTATTAATGATTGCAGGACGATTGACAAATCCCAGTCAGAAATGAGTCTTCTGGTTGTGGGGCGATCATTTTCGAAAGAACGGAGGAGTGCTGACATACGGTAGTCTACGAGAAGGTTGGTTTTTTCTGCTGCCTTGAAAACCGAGTTTAGAGCTGAGCGGTAGAAAATGGATTGTTGAGCCTTTGAGCTTGTCGATGTCGAAAAGGTCGGGGAAGAACCTCAGTAATTCGGGAAGAGAGGGATCGATTGGATTGATTTCCCTTGCGTAACACCTATGAAACCATTTGAATCAGTGGCTGTCGTACATTCTATTTGTTGAATCTCTTGTGGCCTTTGAGGCGATTCAGATGGTATCCTCTTTATGAATTCCTGACTTCTTGAGGAGTTTGATGATAGTAGCCACGCGTGAAGGTTTAGATTCACTAAGTTTGGGTGGAGTTTTGAGCCTTTTTGTTGAGACAGAAGATCTGGATGGAGAGGGAGGCTTCTTGGGGTGTCGACTAGTAGAGACGGAAGGAGTGGAAACCAAGGTGTTGATGGCCAGAACGGGGCTATGAGGAGGAAGAGACTTTGGTTTTATTTGGCTTTATGCAGTTGGCTTTATGCAGGAATTTGAATGGTGGGAACAGGTATGCGTAGAGGTTGTGCCACGGGAACGTCAGGGCATTGACTGCAATTGCTTGGTCGTCCGGGATCGGGCTGATGTAGTGGCGAAGTCTGGCATTGTGCCTCGTGGTGAATAGGTCTAACATTGGAGTTCCCCATGTCCTGAAGAGATATTCGCAGATGGATTTCTTGAGGCACCATTCCACTGCTGGGGGTGATCGGCGAAAAGGGGTTCCGCAATTACGTTCCTGTTTCATGGAATGTGAAGGGGAAGGAGTGTAATGTTGTTCGTGATGCAGAAGTTGAGGATTTCGGAGGTTAGGTTGTGGAGCAGTCTGGATTTGGTTCCGCCTTCTTTCCTTATGTAAGCCAGGGCTGTGGTGTTGTCGGCTTGTACTTGGATCACCTGGTTTCTGATGTGTGGTAGGAAGTGATGTAAGGCTAACTGGATTGCACGAAGTTCGAGGAAGTTGATGTGGTGGTGTTTGTCTTCTTGCCAAGACCCTGAGATTTCCAGATTGTTCGTGCTCCCCAGCCGTAGTTCGAAGTGTCGGTGAAGATGAGATGGTTGGGGGATGGTTCGTGAAGTGGTACTGTCTTGGTTAGGTTTGTCACATCTGACCACCAAAGGAGGCTTTCTCGGGGAAAGTCTTCGTGATAGGGGAATTGTTGGTCTGGGTTGAGATGCGGGTTTGTCCAGTCGTCGATCCGGTGATGGTGAAAGGGTCTTACCATCCAGCGTTTGTATGGTATTAGGCTTGCCATCGAGTCCTTTTTTCCGATTAGGGAGTTCAGTTCTTGGAGGGAGAAGGTTTCCTGGTTTAGAAAACGACGAATGTGGTGTAGGAGGTCTTGAATTCTTTCGAGAGATGGTGAGATTGTGGCCGATAAAAGATTGAATGAGGCGCCTAGAAAGGTGAAGGTCCGTTGTGGAGTGAGGTGTGATTTGGATTGGTTCACGCTGAATCCCAACTGGTTTAGAAGGTGGATTGTTTGATCTCTATTCTGTTCGAGACGGAGGGGGTCTTGATTGTGAAGGGCCTAGTCGTCGAGGTATGCGCTTGCCTGGATTTGATTTTGGTGTAGGTAGCCTAGAATTAGTTTTAGAACCATGGTGAAAAGTCGTGGTGCAGCGTTCAAGCCGAAAGGCAGACAGGGGAATTCAAAGACCTGGTTGTTGTAGACGAACCGGAAGTACTTTGTTGAGGATGGGTGGAGTGGTACGTGGAGGTATGCATCCTCTAGGTCTATGGAGATTGTCCAGTCGTCTTGTTTGAAGGAGTGGCGAATGGTTTCTAGTGTTTCCATTTTCAAATGGGGGTTGTCGATGAATTTGTTCAGTGGTTTCGTGTTGAAGATGAGCTTTTGACCCCTGTTTTCTTTGGTAGGGTGAAAATGGTGCTTGTAAAACCCGGGCCCTGGGTTGTGGCATTTGCGAATTGCTCTTTTCGCGACAAGGAGAGTGATCTCGGACGAAAGGGAATCGGAAAATGGTGATTTGAAATTTTTTGAAGGAGAGTTTGCTAAGGGTGGGTCTGTTAGAAACGTTGGCCGAAAGCCCTTTTTGACTATTGAAAGGATTTTCGTGTTGCGAGTTAGCTTTTCCTATGCTAGGTAAAAGTGGCGAAGTCTTGCTCCGACCGGAAAGCAGGAGAGCCAGAGGTAGTCATTGTTTTCGGTGGGAGCTGCAGCTGCCGGGCGAGGAGTAACAGCTGCGGCGATCGGGCGTTGCGGTGTGCTTTTGTTGGTTTCGCTGGTTGGGATGGGAGCATGGTTGTTGTTCTGGCCGAAAGAGCTGGTTCTTTTGAGCAGTTGGGTTGTCACATCATGGGGCCTTTATGGAAGTACATGGTTTGTTCCAGTCTTCCGAAGGGGTTCATTGTTTATTTGTTTTGTAGGGGCAAAAGGAAGAATTGTCTGGACCGAAAGGCTTGGGTTTGCGAGAGATGTCCAAATGAGGCGCCAAGGTTGGAATTAGTCCCTGGAACAGGGTGTCTGACTCGTGAAGTGGCTGGTTCCGGAGTCTGCGTCATTCGCGACATGGGCGTTCCGGTCTAGACCGGACGTTCATCAGTCGTCATGGGTAGGCGACGGGAGAGCAGGTAAAAGCGCAACATCCGAATCTGGGGCATTGTCCGAAAGGCCGTCATGGGCAGAGTCGTCTTTGGCGGTTGCCTTGTAGACGTCGCAAAGCAAAAATCCAAATTCCTTGGCGAAATGGGAGACAAGACGAGCCAGGTGACGGATGGAACCTCTGGAGGAAAATGAATGGCGAAACGGGCCACGCTCCCGCTTATATAGAGGAGGACTGCGTCGCGCTAAACGCTACCGAAAAACCTCCTGTGAGACATCACATTGGGGACAATATAATGCAAAATTATCAGGTTAATATGTTTTGGCAAACAAGAAAATTATTTATATTGTGAACCCGACCACGTGAACTATTTGACAAATATTGATTGCGGCAAGAATGATTAATTCATGTAAAAAAAAAAAATACAACAAATTTTACTGCGCTAAATTGGTTTTTAATATTGCACCCTAAAACTGTCTTAGAGGTAATATATGTTTTTCCATGCTGGCTTGCTTGCATGTTCAATGTATGTAAATTTTGCAAACACTTTTATTTTTCTGTTTTCTTTTCCACGTAAGAAACGGTTTTGCTACCTTAACGCAATGTTGCAAAAGCGGTATAAGGTCAGTAAAATTTAATTAAGTGGTTTTCAGGAGCACACACATGGGTTTTTTTCTTCTTATTGCACGAAACTTTTTTTTAAGACACTGTCTAAAAAATAAATCTGATCACGCATCAGCACTTTCACCAAACATTTCCTGGAGCCGATGACCACATTGGCCCTTTGCTCCATTCACACGATCGACTCGAAACAAATCTTAAAGGAGGGTCGTTCAGTGTTATGTCACAACTAAAAAAATTTGGTACTAAAGAATGATTTTTTTTGTCAAATGTGCAACTTTTGCACGCTGACCGTGGCATTAAAACATAAGATATTGTACTCCACAACAAAATATAAGCTACTGAGTTAGTTTCGTTCGGTAAAAAAAAAAAAGAAGCCATCGCCCGCATCTGAAAAATCACGAATAAAACGTAAAAAAAAACACCACCTGCGTCATTTTTCAGTACCTCTCCTGGGTACCACTTAATTAAATTTTAGCGACCATGATGCTCGAATGTAGGGAAGTCGCCTCTATTGCCCTCGAACAGTTAACAAAGTTACGCGAGGTCACAAACTCTGTACCTGCCGCTCCTCCTTGCCTGTAACTCTCACACTCCCCCCCTGACCAATCCTCCGCTTGCATGGAAGACCCCCAACTTCCGAGCTAATAACGAATAACTTCTTGTTCCAGCAAAATTGAGTAATCCTCTTTTGTTGTCTGTTGTTGTAGATGAGACAGCTGGATGCGATGTACAACCGTCTCAGATTCATGACTGGGTTTAATGGATCTAGCGGTAAGCTAATCTATTTTGGATGGTTTTGATTTTGTTTCGATTGTTGATGGTGAAATAAACAATCACAAAAGATTCATTGAAAAATTCATTGTAACCGCAATTGTAACTCCACTTCTGTTCATGGTGCATTTGAGGGAGCTGGAGAAAAGACTGGAGGAGATAAGGTTTGGGTTCAGTCGGAACTTGGGAGTGGAGAGGTCCCTGATGATCCCGGCAGGCGATGTTCGCTGATGGTGTTGCCTTGCTGGAGGATGACAAAGAGTAGTTGGAGATGCTGTTTGAGGTCTGCTCTGATTTAGTTGGGGGAGGCTGGTGGGTATGAATGCGAAGCCCAATGGGGAAAATTCGGGGTGCCTTATGTTCGGTAGGGGAAAGATTTGCGGCATGATTGTGAGGAGGAATTAATGTTGGTAAGGGGTAAGAATTAAGAGAATTGGGAAGACCGTCTACCTGGGGGTGACCCTGAGTGTTAAGACACACTACCTTTGCCCTGTGGAAAGGAAAGAGGTGGGAAAGGCAGGGTGAGTTAAGGGGATGGTCAAAAAGGTAGCGATGTGGGGGTGCAATAGGTGTGAGTGCCTGGCATTTTGTAGAAGGAACGGCTGTTCTGAAAGTTACGTTTGCGAGTGGTGTATTTGGATTTTAGGAGGAAGACCAGTACTCAGCTGGATCGGTTTAGGAGCTGGGCAGATGGACATTGAGGCAATCTGGTTTACAGCAGTGGTTCATAGAGGAAATGGGATGTTCTGAGTTTGAAGTGAGAAACGGTTGCCAAACTGGGGTTTAATATGAGGGTGAGGGATGGTATATGACTATTGACAAAGAGGTCGAAGATGTGTGGGAGAGAACAAATCGGCCGGATTAGGACACTGGCGGTGAGGTTTGTTGGGTGCACTGTAGGGCGGGGGGAGGGAGTCAAAATTGAGCTGGTTCATCTATACAAGTATTAGTTTGCTTCAGATGACGTAAGGCTCCAAAAAATTTATTTAAAAAAAGGTTGAAATTGTGAGCAATTCCACGCCTCGAGTAGAGATTCCGCTAGCGAATTAGTACCTTTACGACACCCTGTCCGTTTGTATTTGATTTACTTAAAAAGATACTAGCCATATTGTTTGCTTCGCTCACTCCACTGGCGTCGATCCATGCTTCATGTAATCTCGTTGATTCCAAGAGCATCACAAAATCGATGTACTGATTATTTCGACGAAAACTAATTGTAATTATGGGTCACAGTTCGTTCATCACATTTCTCAGCATGTATGTATTCACGGGTGTTTGCACGGGTGTACGTCTTCGTCTCCAGAAGTAATCCGTTACGAAGGTGAGATATGAAAGATCGAGCGAGCAAAGCGAAACACAAATTGAAAAGGGTTAGTTTACGTGGAAATCGCTCACTTTGCTCGCTCAATCCACGCACCTCCGTGCTTTAGATACGCGAATGTTTGACACCCTTTTAAAACCAGGGCTGTGGTTTTGATTTTTCCAAGCAATACAAAACCAATTTTAAGATCTATATGTATTGTGTTGCAAAATACGTCGTCTTTCAGGTTTTTAAAAACTTGCATCCTTTTCCAGATCATCTCAGTACGTAACTATAACTTCAAGACAGTTTGTTTGTCACTTTGAATGAACAGACTATGACGCCATGAACGAACACCATGTGGGTTAAACAAAACTTTGACGTTATTTTTTCAGGATTTTTCGCTTATTTTCAGGAAAAAAGTAGCTGTAAACTGAGGTAAACACGCAAAGACACTTTTTTTTTAAATAAATTTCTTGAAGCATTAAGTTATTTGAAGCAAACTAATGCTCGTATGGATAAGCCGTCTTAAATCTGAGGCTCAACTACTATGGGGCAGTTTCCCCCATTCGGGAACGTTTTTTCTTAGTGGAGTTTTTTTCCTGGGGGCGTTTTGTTGGGGCGTTTTTTCCGGGGGCGTTTTGTTGGGGGAGTTTTTCCGGATACCATACTAAGCAGAATGCGTTACAGTGAATTCCTGTTTGTTTAAAGATGTCAAGACTTTATTATCATTAAGTTGCTTCCTATCTTGCTTACGTTTCACACAAGTTTCATATTCTGCACCGCCATTGTGATTCTAAATGGTGTGTTCGATTGGAGTCAACAGTGCCTGAAATAAATCCGTGCTGCGAAAATCTTCATGTATGTGAAGCTTTGCTAAGACTCTTAAGCATCCGAGCTGCAAAAAATCTTCAAGCGTGCTCTTTTTTTTAGCCTTTATTTTTTTATTTTAATTTAATTTTTTGTGATTTTAATTTAAGTTTAAAAAAAATTAAATTTAGTATATCCAGAAAACAAAAATTTTAAATCATATCAGATTCACTAAGGGCTTGGACCGCTCCAAGAAGCAAAAATCCTATTTAAAAATGCAGGTCCAGGGCAGAATTAAAAAAAAATCGTTTCAACTTTTTGGTTATTTTAAACTATTTTTTTTAACTAAAGTATTTTTTTTTATTTAATTTAAATTTTTTTCCAAATTAAATTTAGGCTAATAAAAAAATTAAATTTGATTCGTTATCTAAAAAAATCGTTACACGTTATTTTAACTACTTTTTTTTCATGATGGTTAAAAAGTTTTTAATTTAATTTTTTATCACAGTAATGGGGCATTTTGAAACTACGTTAATTTCGTATGTTTTGAAGATAAGTTCATAATTCATACTGTTATGTAAACGTGTTGTCTGATGCGTGTTTTGTTGTCTGTAGCTTCGTTTTTCTACATTGGTCACAACGCGATGAACAAATGTTATTTTGTTGCGTGTAATTACGTCGAAAAAGATTGTTAGCAATAAAGAATGAGTGAGATTTAAAAAAATATCAACTCTTAGGGCCCTACTGACCGAATTGTCGGCCCTTTATAAAGAATAAAGAATAAAAAAAACTGGAACTGTTTACAGTTAGTTCCTATTCCTTTTGTAACGACGTTCTAGCCAGCAGCGCGGTGCACACTTTATTGGAATTCCGTAACTCTTCAGGTTTCTATTTCTGGCACAACCCAGACTACAAAAATGAAATCAACCAAGTGACCAACATTTTGCAATATGGTGTTTGTTATAAGGTTGTGCTTTGCTCACTCTGCTCCGCCAATAAAATAGATAGGTTTCACAACCACGAAAGGAAAGGACATTAAAATCCAACAGGCTCTTTATCGTGCAGTGCTAAATACCATCCAAGAAAAGAAACACATGGAAATTAAATGAGTTCTGGATTCCTTTAAGTGCAGAAAAATTCCCTATAATCCTCTCATTCCTCTCCCCCCCCCCCCCAAACCCCACCGACAGAAAACAAATGAAGAAACTAAAACATGTCAATAAATACTTCTTTGCAGGTATCGCAGTGGTCTTATTGAATGAGGCTATCATGTGGACGAGACCTAGTCAATTTTCCCGCGCTCAGCTTGAAGTTGATTGCAACTGGGGAATTCGTACTAGCAATAATTTACTGGAACCAATCATACCTTGGCTTGTATCAAGATTCTCTCAAGAAGCGTACAGATCCGCTGGTATTTTAGGACAAAGAAATAAGGTAACAAATACGAATTTAAAATAATAGAAGAAATAAGAAGAAAGAGAGGTTCTTGTCGCAAACAAATTTTTCCAATCTGCAAAAAAATCCTGCGTAAATAAATGGAGATATTACCAATGAAACGGATAGAAGAATGTGTTTCTTTCATAAAAAAATATTTTGATTTCAAAGTTTAAAAAGAAACATAAGGGAGGGGAGACATAATCCAGAGCCACCTACAGTAAAGGCCGGATCGTCTGTGCCTCCCACAATGCTCCGTCAAACGGTGAATCAAATAACGATGTGGCAAATTTGCCAAGTAGCGACATCGGTTGACAGAATTTGGAACCCTCGTAGGTTAGTTTGAAATTTCGCCGCTTGGTGTAGAGATGGCAGCACCTAGCAAACTTGCGCTTCCATCTATGTCAATGGTTGATTTTACTCGCCTAATTTGTCTTGATCGGATTCGGCCTTTGCTGTAGGAGGCTCTGCATAATCAGGGGAATAGAACCTCGTAGATACATTCAAAGGTTTTCAGAAATCAGATAGAGATAAGTATTTTGGAGGAGAGAGGAAGGATGTAACAGAAATTCAACAACCTGCACAAAAAACGAGTCACGTTGGTAGCGAATGGTATTAGAACTCTATTTACCTATCTAAATTCAACCGTCTTAAGTCGATTCAGGTCGATCCTAGTCAGGAGTATACAATAGGGGCAGTATAGCCTGATGGTTAGCCAGAGGCGGATTGACAGCCAAAAGTCCCCAAGTCTCGGACCTGCGGGAAGGGCACTCCACACCAGTCATAGGATCCCCTGCTGGTAAGGGGAACTCCTATCGACCGTAATTCGGGTTTTTTGGGGTTCTGTTTTTTCAGTATTGTATAGGGATTTACTGGTTGCTTCACGTCACATCATCACACGATACATCTCCCCAAGTCCTCCCCCCGACCCCTCCAAAAATTGTAAGCATAGTCAGTAGCCCCGCGCAGGCATCTCTGGTATTTTCGGAAAGAGTCCTGTGATACTTCGTGCTCATGTCGATTGTGACATGTTGAAGATCCTTGGTATTTACTATTGGAATTACCTAACAAAATTGTCCCTCTCACCTTCTGGCACCATGACTTCGGCTGGAACATATCAGAACTCCCAAGTGCCGGGAATATACACAACGGACAAGGAGCAAAGAAGTGTACTCTAGAAGTTACCCATATCATACGATTCTCTCGACCTTGTAAATTATATATTAGCCAGCATACTAAAAATAGAAATGAAACCAGTGCCTAGAATCGAACTCGTATCATAACCCTCTGAGATGTAAGAACCAATGGATTTTGCTGACTGAGCTGTGATCACATAGAATTTAAAATCTAGCATTAGTATGGTACTGGCTTTACGCCGTCAAGAATTCCAACCCTTTGTTTTACTAACGGTACTCTTAAGCACCTGGCAGTGTAAAGGGGAGTAGTGTTTTCACCACAGTAAAATTAATGCCATTTGCGTTAGCGAATATTACCTGACATGACACCTCCTTCCCAACCGCTCTTTCAAGAAATGCAAAGAATTGGTCGAGATGAATGAGACGATGGTGATTTTTTCAACGTTTTGACTCACTGTGATGGTTTATGAATTCGAAAGAGTACTACTTAATGCTGTAATAGGTTGTGTACACTGTTTTCCATTGCGTATTAGATACCGCACCTGCTCTACTGCCTAACTTGTCCTTTAAATTTCGACCAGTAAGACAACGATAAATAATATGCGCTTCTTAGTTTCATTTTTAATTAATTAATTTTTTGGAGCCCCTTAAAGTTCAATGCCCTAAGCACGCATCTTGTGTGCCGATGGCTAAAAGTTCTACTGGTTGCAACCTTATACTACGGGAGGTACAGATATGCGAATAAGAATTAGATTTGGGGTTTGGTTAACATCTCTGTAATGTGTGGTGCAATGGTAACCTGGAATACTGCACTGTGACTGTAGTTGGTGCTAATGACCTAGCTGCCGACGCACCATTGAACTTCATCCCCTTCCCCAGTACAACTCTTGCGTAAACGGAAAAACTGCATTTTAAAAATGAGACTGCATTACAAGCTCTCTTCCACTTAATTTTCAGTAATTTTTTTAGTAAATAATAAAAAAAAAAGCCGTAGAACTTCTGTCAATAATACAGCTAAAACTTTTGCAGGAAACATGTAACCTGACAGTAAAGTAACGAATGCTAATTATTTTTCAGTCATATCCCGAGCAAGTAGCGTGAGGGGTACAGTTTCAAATTAAGTAGCGTGAGTTAGTTTTATTCTTGTTACAGTCGGAGCGTGACAACTTTTTTTTTGTAGCAGTTTTATCGACAAAGCTAGAGGACTTTTTAATGAAGTATATTCAATTCTAGATCATAACAGAAGAACTAACATTCTTTATGTGTATTAATATTTATAATTTAATGCTACGTTTTATTAGGTTACCACTCTCTCAGTTCGTAAAGTGGTTTTCTCCAACGAAAAGTCAGCTTCTGCAAGACTTGCATCGTCAGCTTCCTCCGGTTTTGGCCTAACGTGCCACACCAATCACGCATTGCTAAAATAAGCTGAGAGAGGGCTCTGCGTGTATGCGCGTTCTAAATTTGAATCGGTTGGTAATAATCACCCAGAGTTCGAAATTCTGAACAAATTATGTGGTATAAATTAAAATGAATTATGCTAATAAATCGTCGAAGAAAAATTGTTAAGACCCTCGTGTGGAAAATTATAAAGCATGATTTTAAAATATACAACCCAGTCTGAATACGTGGAGTTCTGATGGCATAATATGTAAGAGAAAAAAGCCAAGGTTAAGCGCAAGTACACATTATTGTGTGTGTGCTTGTGGGTAAATGCTTTGTAACGCACATCCAAGCAGACAGCCAAGGCTTTTTTAACTTCACATTTTTTATTCAGAGAAAGTAAGACATGTTTCGAAAAACACGCGGGCCGAAAAAAGCTCATGTCTGGAAAATTAAGTTTTGATTGGAGTTACTGAACCCAATGGTAGTGTCCTGGCATGATAGTGTCCTGGAATGGTAGTTGCCTGGAATGGTAGTTGCCTGGAATGGTAGTTGCCTGGAATGGTAGTTGCCTGGAATGGTAGTTGCCTGGAATGGTAGTTGCCTGGAATGGTAGAGCCATGGAATGGTAGTGCCCTGGAATGGGTATGTAGTTTTACCAACAACGGTTTCTGGTCGACAGAATAAAACGGACAATCAAAATTATATGTAAAGTTTCATAAACCTCCAATACGTATACGACATGCGCACTAACATGCCCATTAACTTGACGTGCACATTTAGGAGTAGCAATTCAGCCTGAAAGAGGACTGCGTTACTTTAGGTGTTTTCAAAGAAATTCTCAATTAGTGAGTTTTATTGTTATCCACAGAAAAAAACTGATGAGGTATTGGAATGTTTCTCGGAAAAATTCGGAAGCAGCCACTTTAACACCATGCGAGCATCAATTTATTCCAACTGTCCTCGTAAGTAATATGTGAAGAAACTTCAGTCATAATCTTCTGATAACTCGTCCAGTGTTGAAGTTGCTGGTGATATGAAATCTCGATTAAAAACCTCCTTTGCAATCCTGTCATCCTGTCACTGCCCATAAAAGCTAGTCTGCCCAGATACTTGGCAAGTTGTGCATGCAGTTCGTCTCACTCTCACGACAAACATGCGACAATCATGGAACAATCGTGGTGCTAATTGGGGTCTTCTGATTCCACAGTTTACTTGAAACTTTATGCCACCAGTAATGGTGAAAGTGGCATCCTTTGTTGGCTGGTGTCTGCAAACATGGTGTAAATATCTTAATAAAGATGCAGTGTCAGACTCGGGCCAGACAAAGAATGACTTGATCATCGAGTGTTAAAGTCATGGCATATCGTGGGACAGAGATCGCTCTCTGATAACTTCATTGGCCGACACAGTAGTGTGGTTTTGCCGTGTTCTGGCATTAATGTTTTTGCACAAGATCTAGTTATTTGATGCTCATCTTACATTAGTCGCCTGGTGGCAGTGCATCAATTTAATGTTGAGTGCTTCGTGCACTCATGTTTCACCACCATGAATTTTATGGTTTCTAACATTGAAAACGTTGCGTTAGCGATCTTTTACTCGGGTGATCGTATAGTACTGTAAACATTAAAAATAAAGTCTGCGAATTTATCTGGTAGTGCGCTAGAGTATGAATGCAAACTTAGTGTATAAAATTTAGCATTTCTACACTGTAAATTTTAAAGGTATCTTTTGTCAACCATTACTTAGTTTCTGCTAAATATATCTAAAATCTATATGCAATTATTTATATAAAATATAGGCATTTATTTATTTTCGTCTAAATATATCTTAAAATTCCGTTTGTGGCACAGACTGAATAATTCCTTCGGAATTGGTTTTTTAGTTGTAAATCAAAATCGTGATTTCAGCTAAAAAA